>JACEIK010002216.1:84253-98768 GCA_018107945.1 Datura stramonium | reverse complement strand
CAAATCAACCAACTTGCTCGTTTCTTAGAAAGGTAGTATTTGTATATATCAGCTGCACAAAGGGTGTGTTGAGACTTGCTCTTTCAACATTTAAAAAGTCATTTTATCAAGCAAAAAAATTAAGTTCATTATGAGAATTTTCTGCAATATCTTTTGAAAAAGTCAAGGGATGTAAATCTGGTTACTCTGTAAAATTAGAGAATCTCTCAGCATCAATAACAACCATAAGAGTCAAAACATAATAATATGTACTCTGCATCTTAAATAGTGAGAGGTAAAGAGATAAACCTGCTTGTACATATCATCCTCACCAAGTCTAACCCGCAACTGCTGTTCCAAAACTCCCTGGACAACTTTTTTCTCGTCATTATCTCGCAGTCTCTCAGCCATCAAATAATAACCGTCACGGGCTAGGTCTTCGTAGGACTTCCCAAATTCCCTGAAACGGTTAGCCCACCGAAACAGATCGCGTGGAGTAATGAAACCATGTTTTCCAGCAAAAATTTTAGTACTCTGCCTATGCAATTGCAGTTCCTTCATGACAGCAATCATTTTCCTAGCATAGCTTTCTGGGATTTCGCACCTCTTGGTCAATATTGTGCTCAACTCATCTTCTGGAATTTCATCGACATGGATCTCCACAAAACGGTTGCGAAATGCTCGTGAAAGAATTTTGCGACCACCATATAAGGTAGGTGGATTCTGAGTGGCAAATAGCATGAAGTTTGGGTGTGCTCGAACAGTTTCACACAACTCAGGGACAAAAAGCTCTCTATTATCATCTAGCAACCTGTTCAAAGATTCTAACACATCTGATGGGGCAAGGTTCAGCTCATCTAGAACTATCCAATGACCATTTCGAACCGCCTTAACAAGTGCACCCTCATGAAAGACAAGCTTCCCATTTGCATCAGTAACATAGGAACCCAGGTATTCTTGCAGATCCGTGTGTTCATGGTTATTGATCCTCACAAACTCATGACCGGTTATCGCAGCAAGATACTGGACAAGGCTAGTCTTTCCACTAGATGTTGGCCCCTGAAGTAGAACTGGGTATCTTGCAACAAATATGGCACGTGCCAAGTTTCTAATATGCTCCTTGACACTCTTAGTCAAAACATAGCTCTCCGCCAAATCATCAGACCTTGAGTTTCCTCTATCTAACAAGTAAGCATCAAATGAGATCTGCGGAGGTATTTTACCGTCTAATAAATATTTAGTAATCAATTGGTTCATTAATTTAGCACTTGGTTCATCTAAAGCGATCAGAAAAAACATACAAAAACCATCATAAAGGGCTTTTGGAAGTCCAAAAGTTCTCTTTGCTTTTTTCGTGTACTCTAGCGCACGGTAGAGAGACCTTAAACTATATTGGGGCTTCTGGTTAGCACCATCCTGTAACTTATCATCAGATTGCTTCTTGGCTGATTTATAGAACTGCACAATTTTACTGACTAGTTCTCTATTTGAATGATCCTCATCAATAAACTGACTAATAAACAAAGAAAGGTCTTCATCATCCAACAAATCATCAACAAAATATTCCGTAAATCTGCTCCTTAACGAAATGGGCAAGTCTCTCTTCCCAGCATCAGTTGCAGGATTCATGCAGGCAAATATGCGGAAGTTCGAGTGTCTATTTACATAATCAACATCACCCCTTTCAGTCAAACATAGAGATCCAGTCTCTTCTTCAAGTACACCGATAACTCGCTGCAAGGTCTCCGGAGGAGCCAAGTTCACCTCATCAAGCAGTATCCATTCGCCATTCTTAAGTGCAGAAATAAAAGCTCCTTCTACAAAAGAAAATACCATTCCACCAGAAGAATCAATCTGCATACGCGCTTTATCTAGTTTCAGGGAAAAGGTTTCCCAAGCCTTTATCAGTTCTTCACCCAAAGGTCTCTTCCGCTTTGTACCAGACCCAGGTCTTCCTATTTCAATTATCTTTCGGACACCCTTCTGAAATCCACCTAATAACATCTTCCAATTCTTTTCAGAAAGAAACTTCCTTAAACGTACAAGAAAATCTCCATTCTCCTGAAACAAGAGATTGTTATATTGCTTAAGCTGCGCGAAACTACATTTAGAAAAGTAAAATCTCAAGAATTACCTTGGAAGAAAATGTAGTAGTAAATAGGTTCTCAAACTCCTTATAAAGAGGTATACAGATGAACTGAGCATCGATTGGTTTGAATCCGCCCAACAAGTCCGCTATATCACTTTGCTGACTCAAGTTCTGCAATATAATATAGATCATTCAGTGAGGCTGTTAAATGCATATTTAAATCTTCTTGTTCATAGATCTTTCCGGAACATACCAGGACTGTAAGTTTTTGACCAAGTCTCGACGCAAGACTCTGTACAAGAGTGGTTTTCCCTGTACCAGTCTCACCCACCAAAAGAACTGGCTCATTATACTTAACAGAGCAAGCTATGCTCTCAAGTACGTGGATTAAATTACGAATCTCAACGAAACGCTTCTTCTCTTCCCAGGTCTACAACAATCATAAAGAACTTCAAAAAGGAACAACAGAAAATATCATGCTTTATCAAAAACAAACAAAAAAGTTCAGAGTTTGTTCACTCACAGCCCTGTGGTTAAGCTTAAGTACAACCCTCCCAATACGTAGATCAGATGCCAGTTCCTGCAGAGACGTTGCAAATAAGAAAACGAAGCTGCTATAGTTATGAAAATATCACATTACCAAATAACAGATACCTGAATAACAGGCCTATTAATGGGATACAAAGTCTCCACGGGTCCTACTGACCACATTTTAGCTATCTCTTTCACTACAGCCAACCGTTTTTCAGCAGTTGAAAAGGCAGCAAAGATATCTACAGCCTACAAAGTCAAATCGTACACCTGTTTAGCGTAACTGAAATATTTAGCAAGGAAAGATGATATGAACATTAGTTATCATGTTAGACCTCCTTATATATGTTTTCACGTGCATAAGCTGAAAGACCATCCCTGCCAAAATGAAAACCTAAACCTGCAATTCTCTTGCACCACTTGAGAAGATCTCTGCAATTGATATGCATGGTTAAAGCCAACAATATTCTACAGATTAAGATGGCGTGTCGTGAAAGAGCTTACCTTAATGAAAACCTTCCATGTGAACCTATAAAGGCACCAGTTCCAAAATAACATTCTACTAGCTCATTAACTCTATTAAATGTTCCTGTAAGATGCAGCCACAGAATTAAATAGATATTGTAGAGGTAAACAACCTATCAAGAGCAATTAGATCTATCATACCTGTAAGTTCTGTTGCAAGAGACTCCAATTCTGGATACCACTTGTTCACAATCTTCAGCAAGTCCTGATGACTTGAAGGTGCAATCATTACTCTCCGCCAAAGTGCACTAACAGAACTCTTACCTGTTAAAGAACGATGCCACTTTCAGCTAATAATGGAAAGCAACCCAAAAATAATGAGAAAGGGTTAAATAGATAACAAGAAATACACTTTGCAATAACATGAAGTCCTATCGAAATCAATAACATTAACAGCAAAAAATTAGTATTGGTAGAGAACGGCCATTAGCGACATCCCACCTTTAACAGGAGCTACAAAGAAAATCGACACATTCTAAGGACGAGCTTGTAGTTGTCATATACCAGAATCTCGTCAGTTCTAAATTCAGAGCTTGCCCTCACAGTCTGAGAATGCTAGCCAACAATTGGAAAAAGACTCACAATTGTTGGAGAAGACCAAACCACCCAAAGACCCAAGTGACTGACACAGTAGTGAAAGTATCTTGGAAAAGCTTTGAGAACTTCAAGGTCCCAAACCCACTTCTACTTAGATTTAATCAAAGTGCGAACATGTAGGAAGAAAGTCGACTAGAACTTTTGAGAGGCACTCAAGCAGCAAAAGAAGTTCACCAACCAGTTATCAGAAAACAAAAGAACTGCAACTACAGAATATGTCTCACCAAGCATCAAAACCATAAGTGTGCGCTGATTTTACAAATAGGCTGAGGAAAGGGGGAGGGGGAAAAAAACTAACAACAGACTCCAAATACTAGCAACTAAGAAAAAATCAGATTCATATATGAAGAATATTCATTTTTATTTGTTAGGTACATAGGGCATGGATAAGAAAACCAAAATTTATAAGTAGTGATACCAACCTTCCGTAGATATATCTAGCTGAGTGCTTGTCATCGTGGAAAATAACCGAAAACCTTCATGGACTCGGATTCCCTGCAATGGTTCATATGTATTGGAATTCTTTCATCTTCAGAATAATATGCACAAGAAGCAATGTAGCATTTCACCAATCAACTTGTGATAGGATGCAAGTACCTAGCCTTTTGAAACAACAAATCGTGGTGGCAAACAGCAACATCATCTGTTAACTAACTAAACAGCCAAGATACAGAAGAATGAAATGAAGACACCGTCTGTTAACATCCTTTTTGTTCTGGGATTTGTCAAGCAATGTAATATGAATAATGATGGCTAAAGCACTGCTGAATATATTCCTTATGGAAAGATATAGTTACCACAAGTTAGAAAATCATAACTTGTCACTTGGGAAGAAAAAGAATTTCACTTCCATTCAAATGTAAAGACTAAAGAATACTATTGACTTATCTTTCCCTACTTCAGAGCAATGAACAGTTCAATCATCAAAATGATCACTGAAAATCACCATCAAATTGATTTAAACATCCATAAATAGGCATAAGAATAATGTTATTAAGTGATACACAATAGTATTCCACATAAATGGTCGAAATTTACAAAAAATCAAACAACTAATTAACTTGAAATAAAACAGATGTTTCCAAGAAGCTAGTTGAAGAGCTATACGAAACTGCACAAAGAGAAACAGTACGCCACCACTTACCTTCATATATGCTTTTAGCGGATTGTGAAGTCAGAGATAGTCAAGATATAACAACCATAAACATATCAAGCTAATTAGCAAATTCAGAAAAAGCAGCATGCAGTCAAAAGCATCAAAGGATAAGCATAATAACACTAAATCTTCTAGAACAGATAAAGGCAATATTCAAAAATACCTCTCCATGCCCAGTGAAGAATGAAGTTGCACCTTCTAACAGAGGCAATAAGATGCATTGAACATCAGGAGGCGCTTTATCAACATCCTCAAAGACAACCCAGAATCCATTGGAAACAGCCTGCACATCATAATAATCATCACTTCATGACACATTAGGAATAATGAAATACCTATTGATTTCTCAAACGTGTAAGAAACCTGAGTAAGTGAACCAGGCTGCCATCTGAATTCACCAGGTTGCTCCGTACAGACGTAAGTGCCAACTAACATCTTGCCATCAACTTGCTCATCCATGTGAATGAATAGAACTGTTTTTTTTTAAATTTATCAACAAGAAAACAGCAGACACAGTCAGAACGAACCAAGAGCTTCTTCAAAGCACCATAAGCAAAAGTGTTGTTAGCAGTTTATGAAAGTGGATGGCTATAGATAATAATAATAATCACAGTACAAGTAAACGTCAAACTTGGGATTCAAACCTATCCAACTTAAAATTTTCAAAACCTTATGACAATGCATAAATCAATTCCAATCTAGGAATGTCAACTGAAACTTGAATATCGAGTGACGGTACCACATTCAGCTTGTGAAAGATATAACGAGTCTTTTGCAATATATGTTCAAGAATATGAAAACAACTGTGTCCCTCAAATTGTGCCATATCAATAGAGTGGGCCAATACAAAGATCCCCAAAGTTAGAAGAGAAAGCAAAGGACAAGATGAAGAAAACCTATTCATGGGGCATACATTACTCAATCGGGGGAAGGGAAATTTTGAAAATGTTGAGGATGCGACTTGGGACTTCATTTGGATTGAGATATTTATGAACACTATGGTAAGCAAATTAGCTACCCTATCAGATGCCACTGTACTACCCTATCAGATGCCACCTCAGTACAGTTAGACTAATTTTGACTTCAACAGAAGCTTAAACCACATTTAGATACATTATGGCCAAGTTTGATTTCCTTTTAAGATTAAGATGTTTGAATCTCAATATATATTTTTGTAGGCTTTTGGACAGAGATGCCATTTGCGCATATAATGAAATATTTTTTGCAAATCAATTTTTGTTTTACAATTTTGTCCATTATCTCAACTTCAAAACTTGAAGCTTGAAATACTGGTTTAAAAAAGTATTTCCAGTGACATAATGGAACTTTAATTTAACTTCCAAATGCTATTTTCTAACTTCAATCAAATACTTGGTCTTTTCAACTTCACCCACATATTTTCCAAACGGGTGAACTCCAAATCTAAACACTATAACTAAAACTACTTGGTTTTTATGATCTATCTTTAGTTAAAAACTAACAAATTCAAATATATGACAGTTAAATACCACATCCAGAAAATATTCGAGAAAATCTTAATTCACATAGTATAAAAAATATTTCTTTGATGAAGCACACTCTAAAAGTTACTAGCAATGTCGGTGGTTGATGGTAGTGGGGGGAGGTTGCGTTTTGCGGGAACTGCCAGGGATGCTGGTTGTGCAATGGTGGCCAGAGGTGATGACTATGCAGTAGTGATTGGTAGTGGTAGCTAGCAGTGGGAGGTGATTGCTCATGTAGGTCGTGCAGCAGAGGCTGGCAATGAGGTCTCAGAAAATGTTATACTTGTTCCTCGTCAGTTCCAGGGTTTCTAAAGGGATTTAAACAGTATTAGGCTACTAAAATCTCAAGGTTATGGGTTGAACACTCAGGTTCTTTAACAAGGTATCACAGAGAAATTTTGGTGCGCCTATTTCTCTCTTTGTGTTCTGTTATTTTCATTTCTCCCTCTCAACTCAAACCATGGAACTGCTCTTGCACACATACACACACACAGTATATTCAACACATCGAGCCACTTAAATTGCTCGAGGCCCCTCAATAGGCTAATGAGCCTAATCTGTCTCCCTTTACTCCAGGCTCACTCATATCTACTTCAAAAAGGACCGGAAAAGGAGGGGAAAAAAAAAAAGAAATATCAAATCCAGGTGCAAGTCCCAGAACCGTGTTATACACACAGAAGGCCATCGGAGAATGCTACTCTTGTTTTTCATCGATTGTGCAAGGATTTTCAAAGGAATTTAAATAATCTTGGGCTACTCTGACCTGTAGCCTTAAGGTTTAGCATCAAATGCTTAAATTCTTCCGTACAGTTGATTGATGGTGGTGGCTAGTGATGGTAATAGATCAGTGAAGGTGAAGGTGGTCAGTGGTTGATGGTGGTGGTTGGCAGTGGTGGCTGGTTGGTTAATGTTGTCGGTTGTATGGTGATCGTGACAGGGGGCGGCTAGCAGTGATGTGTAAACAGAGATGATTAATGGTAGTGGTTGTTTCCAGTGGGATGTGTGGCGAAAGCTGGAGGTGGAGGTGTAAAGCAGTGGTTAAAGTACATCTTCACATCCTAATGAGATCGGATGAATCAGACTTATTTAGAAAAATAAGTGTAGTTGTAAAAGGAAAAAAAGCAAATGCATCTACAAAGTTGAGATCCGAATGACCAGATTTGAATCTCAATAAAGTGAAAACAAACGGGGACTAAAGGAATATAATAAACTTAATTATTCAAATGCATGCTACCATTTTTGTTCAATACTTTTGAAGGACTCAAATTAACCACATAAAATGAGGGAAAATAACATACTGGACCTTTTCCATAGATGTCAACATCTTAAATGAACAATAACAAGTACTTTAACCTATTTAATTATTCATGACTAGTTTGTCTTTTTGACTTATTTACATCCCTCTGGTATTGAAGTCGAGATAAACTAACTTTACAAGCTCAACCTAATATCCACAGCCAACAATCAAAGCACAAAAAACATTTCCATCGTATAAAAGATATACATATGCTACTGATGATTGATTTTAATATGGAGCAACAAACAACATACCCCGACCCCCGTGAAGTTCTGCTAACTTTGAAATCAATGCAGTTTTTCCTGCACCGGCAGGGCCATACAATAGAATGGGCCACCTCTGACTAAAAGCCAGGAACACCATCTCATAGCCCTTCTGCATAGCAGAAGTCAAGATGAAAGGTTTCCCACAATCCCTGCATGTTTTTAAAAGATCAACGTTAAATGCTATTTAGGGAACAAATCAGCAGCATTGGCAAAGAAATCCAGAAAGTTACAGGTCTATGATATAAAGGCTCTTACCATGTCATCTTCTTGTCCCCCTTTGACAGTCCATTCTCCAGAATGGTTGAGGAGGATGGAACTAAAGAATCAAAATGTGAAGATTGTAATGAATGACATCGGTTGAATCCCATGCTTCCACCAGCTAATTCATGATTATTTTCATGTGAGAATTCAAGATACCAGCCTGCTTTCTCAAGTGCTACATCCTGACAATAGTCTTCCCAGCTGTGGATTTGAAACATCAACTCGTGAGAAGACGTATGAGAAGATTCAGATCCGAATTTCAATGATCGGATGAAATGCTGCATATCATACTACTCAAAACTCAGCATGGAAGAATAGCATGAATCCAGTAAGAAGGAAAATATTCATATCACGAACTAGAGCATTAACCAAGAAATTAGCAGCATAGGGTATCAAATATCTAGCTCCAATCCAATAGCCTTTTCAAAGTTCAAACTAAGGATTTGCTACGACTTACATCAAGCAGTTGATACACTTGTCTCTTTAAAGAATGTAACATTTACTCAATGAATTAGAATGCAACAACTTACCGTAGTAAACAGGAGCATGCTTCTTGAGAAGAGAGATTGAACTTTGCTATAGCTCGGTCATTTAACTTCAAAAGTACTGACAGTATTCTTATCCCACACCATATTATGTCACATGCACTTCTATTTGGTTCTACATTTTTACCCAAGTAGAAATCATGAAACTGACTTATATTGTCCAAAAGGCAAGACCAGTCCCAAATGGTGGCAAAAACTTCAGGCTCTGCTAGAAGGAAACGGTATGAAACTCGCACTGCATTCAGCAAACCAGCTCCATCCTAATAAGAGAATAGTTAGGCAGCTTATAAAATTTGATATGCTAAATTGGGTTAAAATAATACTTATACCCAAAATAGAGAGAAGAAAGCCACAGAAAATAAGGAAATTTTGAATCCAACGTAGAAATCGTTACCATGTAGTTAGGACTAACAGCAACTTATCGTCACAGACTTGCACGAGAAAATGAGTTTACATAATAATTAGGCACTCAATATAACTCTCTAAACAATGTAAAGCTCTCATTAGACAACTAGCGGCCATCCCTAGTCTAGATAAACAAAATCTTAAGTGCTTAGTATATAGGCCATAGGTAAGTTCTCAACATGTATTGCCACACATTTATCTCATTACCAGCAAGGGTTGCCAAAAACATTCAAAGATACGAACATTTAAAGCAAAAAGTGACTATTAAAAGAAACAAACTCCAGTGCTATTATGGTTGCAACCATAATATTTCTCAATGGAGGAGTTAATTCAAATACCTACTGATGATAGCCCGTTCCCACAAAGAAAGTCCAATCCTATGCTAAGGAACTTACACAACCCAAGTGGTACTCCACATCACTTGAGAGTGGTCTCTCTTCTGTCAAATGATTTGAAGACTGCAAGTTCACCTCCTATCACTCTCACATAAACTAAAAGCCTAAAGGGGAAAAGGGAAATGTGGAATGGAACAACTTAATAATGCAAATGTAGTCACCAATGATAATGAGATACTAGATGAAGTTTCTCAATGATTCCTTGAATGATCTAATGACGATTCTTGTCGAAGTGTGTGACCTAATTGTTTTGCATGGTCCAAACACGTGAAAATTCTATTTGATGATTGTCCGACGGTGAGACTCGAACCAAACCTAAGATCTTTGCCTGCTCGGATACCATGTTGAAGTGTGCGACCATCTCATCTAAATGCTAAAGTTGTTAGTGAACTTATTTTTATTTCCTAAATTATCTTCAACAATTATTTGTGGGATTCCACTAGGTATTGTTGGTGTTGTTTTATCTCAACAATTCTTTTCTTTTCATAAGTTCTTCTTATTTAATAGCAAGTCGCACCAAGAAGGAGAACCGTCAATACAAAAGTGAGTGTGCAATCGTCTGCTTAAGAAAGCAGGGAGTTAATGAAACCTCTACCTTGAGAAGATCATCTACAAGGTTTCTACTACACCAAGATTATATGTTAAAATAAGCAGTTGAACTCCACAGAAGATAAGGATAGTAGTCCATCCTCAAAACATAAAAATGTTTCCTACCTATCCAAATTGCCAAAAGTGTACACAAAGAGAGAACATTTCACAGCTTTCTCCAACTCTTCTTGATCTATTTGTATTGATTGGAAGAAGAATGGAAGATGAAGACATTAAAGGGACTTGTTTGTGCTGAAATGCTTTCACACTCGAAACTTAACAATTATGTTTAGGAAGTAACTTTTACGTCGGCCATCAATATATTCGAAAATTGAACAACAAAAAGGAAAAAATATAGATAAAGTGGAACTTTTGGAGTACAGTGATAAGAAGTAACCACATGTGGCATCTTAAGTTCAACAAAGAAAAGGTTTGTCCTAAAATGATCTAGGGGGAGAAATAAACAAATCTCAATCATGTAGAGAAATGGTTAAAATGAGAATATTTTAAAATATAGGATTATATGCAGATGACATAGTTCTGATTGACGAAACACGAGAAGGAGTTAATGCTAAGCCGAAGGTTTGAGACAAACCCCGGAATCCAAAAGGTTCAAATTGAGTCGGTCCAAGACCGAATACTTAGAGTGCAAGTTCAGCGAGGTGATGAATGAGGCTGACATGGTAGTGAGGCTGGATGCACAGGCTATTCTAAAGAAAGGAAGTTTCAAGTATCTTTTGGATCTATTATTCAAAGTAATTGGGAGATTGACGAGGATGTCACTCACTGTATTAGTGCGGGATGGATGAAATGAAAGCTCGCATCGAGAGTCCTGTGTGATAAGAAGGTGTCACCAAAGCTTAAAGGCAAGTTTTACAGAGTGGTGGCCAAACCTACTTTGTTGTATAGGGTAGAATATAAGCCGGTCAAGAATTCTACCAAAAGATGAAAGTTGTGGGAATGAGGATGTTGAGATGGATGTGTAGGAATACTAGGAGAGATAGGATTAGAAATGATGATATCCGGGACAAAGTGGGAGTAGCCCCGGTGGAGGACAAAATATGGGGAGCAAGGATAAGATGGTTCAAACATGTGCAGAGGAGATGCCCGGAGGCCTCAGTGCGGAGGTATGAGAGGTTGTCGAGGGATGGTTTCAAGAGAGGTGGAGGTCGGCCAAAGAAGCATTGGAGAGAGATGATTAGACAGGACATGACGCAGTTGCAACTTACCAAGGACATGGCCCTAGATAGGAGGTTGTGGAGAACATGTATCAAGGTAGTAGGTTAGGAGGGAGTACAGCATTGTTTAGTAAATCATCTCATACTAGTAGTCATAGTATTATTCTTGTAGTATCTTGCACGTAAATTTTTGATAATATCTATTGTTTCTTGAACCTTGTGGATAGTAGTATTTTTACTTCAGATGATGTATGACATGTCTTGTTTCATCCGTTATTTCCTTTCTTGGATTGCTTTGATTTATTTATCTTGACAGGGTCTATCGGAAGCAGCTCTTTGCCTTTGAGGTGGAAGTAAGGTCTGCGTATACTCTACCTTCTTGACACAAGGTCTGCGTACACTCTACCCTCTCCACACCCCACTTTATGGGATTATACTAGGTATGTTGTCGTTGTTGTATTATATGCATGTTTGGAAATAGGATTTGATACTAACAAAAAAATTTCAGTATTCAAAGTTACTCAATTTCTAGATAACATGATGTTTCATTCAAAAAGATATACTAAGTATGAATTTCATTCAACTTTAAAAGAACTTTTCTTTCAATTCAAGTCCAACTTATTTAAATGTGTAACTTGTGTTAAAAATGAACCTTGAGCCTAACAACTTCAAAAACTAGCTTTGAGGTGAGGATTGTCCAAGATCATATAAGGAGCTAACATCTCACTCCCTCAACGAACTTGGGATATTTAACATCCCATACACACCCAGGACAAGTACGTGGACAGTATAACATGGGGGCTCATTACGTAATCAAGAATATAATTGGGCCTCGCTCTAATATTTTCTTCTTTTATGTTACTTTACATAACACAATTTTTGACCCCCAGATCATATAAAGAGAGCACAAACCATCCCAAAACGAATTTGGGATACTTGACTGCTTGAAATACAACAAGTAAAGAAATTAGGCAAGTGAGCAACACTCGCTTCACATTAACACAATTTTTGACCCTCAGATCATATAAAGAGAGCACAAACCATCCCAAAATGATTTTGGGATACTTGACTGCTTGAAATACAACAAGTAAAGAAATTAGGCAAGTGAGCAACACTCGCTTCACATTAAATTTAAAATATTTATCATACAAGAAAGTACAAATTCAAATAAACCTAAAGGGTTAAAGGGGGGAAAAACACTAGAAAAATTCAAGCCAAGTCACAACCCCAGCAACCATAATACCCTTAAATTCAAGTCACAGTGACAGTTGTCTCTTATGAATGTATCACTATAAATAACTATGAACTTTAGGAAAGGACATAGAGACCGCAACCAAGACAATAATATCTCCTTATTTCATAAAGGGCCATATTAATGGAAGAAAAGCTACTGCCTCTGTCCCAAATTTATTTGGCACACTTTTCTTTTTAGTTTGTCCTAAAAAGAGACATCTTTCTATATTTAGAACAATTAACTTTAAAATTAATAAAATTATTTACCTTATCAAAAAAATAATTTTAAACTTTAAGATTCTCATTTTACAATAAATGAGATTATTATAGCCCCACGCCACACAAATGTCTCCGACTTGTTTTAGATCTTAAGTTTTGAAAGTCCTTTCTTCCTTAAACTACATGTCCAATCAAACAAGGACATATAAAATGGGACAGAGGGACTGAGGAAGTATTATTTTATTCATTGATCACCCATTACCTGCCTATGAATTATTCTCACACTTCTAGTAAGAAATTGGAGTTTTTCCTCTTTTTCTTATTTGTTTCTTTTGCAACACCGTACACCCCATCAAATGCTGCTGACACAACTAGCACAGACCCCATATCAAACACAAGCCAAATTTGAAGTTTTTACTAACCCAACAACTCATATAAGTCCACAATTCCTGGATAAAACAAATAATACTCATACTCGAGGTCATGCCACGCTCCTTTATCAATTCAAAGTTGGTTTTAAATTAAAATTTTGTAAAACCGAGAAAGACCAAAGACATGTTGGTCATCATTCTAAAGTTAGAAATCACTGAAATCCTTAATGCTCAGAAGCAATCTAGCATCCAATCTGGTACATGAATGTCATGACCAAGCCATTGCATTAGAGTGAGGAGAAAACAAAGGAGAGGGATAGTGTCAAAAATTAGCTCTGAAAGACAAGATAGGAGGAAGACAAATTAAGAATGAGAATTACATATAAAAATTATGGAACAAAAGTTAGATATTAAGAAAGAAAATACCAAAACAACTACCTCCATAACTGATTTTCTCTGTCTAAACCTTTCAAATGGAGGGGGAGCAAACTCAAAATAACTCAAGATAGACCTGCGCCAAGGAAAACACTTGTTACTCTAACAATGGAGATAGAAGTGCATAAGCAATTCCTATGTATGCAATATTTTCCTGGATTACAGTAGCACAGATAAACAAAGAATACTTAAATAAGGCAGCACTCAAGCCCTGTGGATTATTGACTTATGGTATATTGTCCAAATTCCGTCGGATACATTCTTGACAAGAAATAACAACCTTCATTTTGATTCAGGGAACAAATAGAAGAAATACTTTACCTCAATAATGAACGGACCAAATCATGAGCTCTACAAAAAGAGAGACAAGCTAGCTCATGAAGTTTCAAGCCCTTTCCTCTTTTAGCATAAACATCAATTATATGAATAGTATCTTCAATATCTAAATCTTCAATTTGTCCACAATCATCTTCTTGGTCGACCTCCATCAAGTCACCGTCATGGTTGCACCTCAAGTTGGGTACCAAACTAAGCAAGGAAACAGCTCTGTCCACAATTTTCCTAGCTAGCGGGCGAAAACATCCAACCAAGGGGATTGTATACTTCGGATGTATCACAATTTCTCCCACAGCATTCACCACTTCTTCTTCTGTAACTTTATCACCCTATTAACAATAAAAGATGAAATTTTCATACGCAATACAAAAGGCGTTGAACACAAATATTATAGTAAGTTTTTTTATATTTTTGTATTAACAAACAACGCCTGCAACTTCCATACTCAAAAAAGATATTGAACACAAAAATTAGTTGATTGTGTTAGATTTTCAGTACCTTCTTCAATAAGTAGTCGAATTGGGATATAGAAGCAAGCTCAGGGCACCGAGAAAGGAACCTCTGCAGCTCATAATCCACACGAAAACTCCCATCAAATGACATTCTT
>JACEIK010002216.1:58898-70392 GCA_018107945.1 Datura stramonium | reverse complement strand
ATTGTCTTTCCCTCTAATATATTCAAAGACAATATTTTCATAAGTTGTTATTGTATCCATAAAATTTTGCCATCTTCTTCTGCTACTTATTTTTTTTCGTTTATTTTTTGATGGAATTTAACAATTGCTTCACAATCTGTCCTTACTAGTATTTCTTTTTTGTTAAAAATGTACAGTCTAAAACTATTTAATCCATATACTACTGCTAGTATTTCTGCATCTATGCTACTCATATTTTCTTTTTCTTTATATTTTCCACTTTGATAGGCACATATTTTTTCTTCATTTTTGCTACTATATTTATTTGGTTTAGCTTTTAATACCGCTCTCCATCCTTCAAAACTTTCATCTGTTTCTATAATTAAATAATCTGTTTCTAGAGGCATATTTAAATCAGGAACATTTTTAGTTTTTTCTTTAATCTTTTGTACTAATCTAATATCTTCTATATTAAAGTATTTTTGTCCTTTACTGCCTGTCTTAGAGTATAATGGCCCTGGTATCTTTCCTAGGTCCTTAATAAAATTTCTAGCATAATTTATTAATCCTAAGAATCTTTGTAATTCTTTTGTATTTTCTAATTTGTCTGGCATTTCTAAAACTTTTTTTGCTATATGTGGTTGTAATTCAATTTTTTTCATCTCCTAATATTACTCCTAAAAAGTTTATATTGATTTTACATAACTCCATCTTCTTTTTATTAATTATTATACCATTTTTTTATAAACAGTCTAAATACTGTTTGGAGGTGACCTAAATGTTCCCTATTGTCTTTGCTGAATACTAGAATATCATCCACATATACTAAAACAAATTTTTTGTAATCTCCAAATATATTATTCATTTTTAAAAAAAAATCCGTGGTGCAGTTTTTAATCCAAACAACATTACTAATCATTCAAAATTGTCGAAGATAAAGATCAACATCAAGAGATCAAGATCAAGAGTCCAAGATAGAACTCTTGTAGTTTGTAGTTAAGTCATTGTATGAGACTAAGTGTTAGCTTTTCTTTTTTAACTAGAATAGGACTCTTGTAGTTTGTAGTTATCCTACTTCTTCTACTTAATTCTTCTCCTATATNGGAGTCATTTGTATACGATTATCATCATCAATACATAACTAATTATCTCTAAAACAACTTGAGAATTCTTCATGGTATCAGAGCATTAAGAACTCTTCTTGCTGCTTAAGTATCGAAATCTGGAAAAACTGTTTCTGTCCAAACAAAATGGCCTCGACAACTTCCTCAATCAATACTCTCTCTACATCATCATTTCACCAACTCATCGCCTCTTGTTCCATCAAACTTAAACCAAACAACTATCTGATCTGGAGAACACAGATGCTGCAGCTTATCTAGGTGATGAAGTTAATATATCTCATCAAAGAGATGGCACCAGCTCCAGCATCAAAAGGTTTGGAGAAAGATGATGAAAATGGCTCTGGAAAGGCTGCTAAAGACAGTGGCAGTAAGGAAGATTGGGAGGATAAAGATGTTCTGCTTAGAAGTTGGTTTGCAGGTATACTATTAGAAGAAAACATGTACTTAATAGTAGGGTGTTCCACTACTAAGGAGATATGGGAATGCCTAGAAGAAGCCTATCTTCAAGCAACCAAGGACAAGGAATTCCAACTTAAACAGCAACTACAGAATGTTAAGTTGGGAAACAAGAACATTGATGAGTACATCAAAGAATTCAAAGGCATTTGTGATGGACATGAAGCCATACACAAGCCTGTTAATGAAGATAGTAAAGTGATTAACTTTACTAGAGGCTTAGGTCTCAAGTACGAGACATTCAGAACTGTCATGTTAGGTAAGGCACCCTATCCTACTCTAAACCAGTTTGTCAATACACTAAGGGGTTTTGACATGAGAGAAGATGAGGAAGAAGTGCCCTAACAAAACTATAGTATGACATTCTCTGCCCAAAGAGGTAGAGGAAGAGGAAACCATTCTCAAAGAGGAAGAGGTCCTAACAATTTTAACTCCAGGGGAAGAGGTTTTAGGCTTGTTGGACAAGGACACAACAATCAGAGAAATCAAATTACTCAAGGAGGAAATCAGAACAAGGGAAACATGCAGGGTTCTACAGGTGAGACATGTCAAATTTGTGATAGAAATAATCACACTGCTCTTAAGTGCTTCTACAGGTGGGACTATTCCTATCAATCTGCAGATGAACTACCAAAAGTACTAGTTATTGTACATCTTCAAAATTCAACTACTGGAGATGATAGTATGTATGTGGACTCAGGAGCCAACAGTCACATGACAAACAATCTAGGTAACCTATCTGACCTCCAACCTTATAATGGATCTGATAAAATCATTGTTGGAAATGGTTCTCAATTAGACATCACACATGTTGGAAATACAACTAGATCAGGTTTGAAACTGCAGGAAGTTCTTGTAGTACCTAAGATCACTAGGAATCTGCTTTCAGTTAGTAAGATTGCCAAGGATAACTCATGCACTCTTGAATTTGATGAATCCAATTTTGTTATTAAGGATAAGAAGACAAGGAAACTACTGGCCAAGTGATCTAGAAAAGGGGGACTCTATGCATTGGAAGATAACAACCTCCATGCCTTGACTGGCACACAAGATTGGAAGAACTTAGAAAATATGTGTCATGCTAGATTAGGACATCTTAGTTTGAAGTATTTAAAAATTCTGAGTAGAAATAGGAACATTGATGTTAGTTGTTGGAATAAAGTGCCTACTGTTTGTTCTAGTTGTCAGTTAGGCAAAGGTTATAGACTACCTTTTGGTTTGAGAAATAAAATTGAGAGAGAACCTTTATTGAGAATTCACTATGATCTTTGGGGCCCTGCTCCAATTGAATCTTCTCAACATATGAAATATTATGTGATTTTTGTTGATGATAATACAAGGTTCACTTGGCTTTATGCACTAAAAAAGAAATCAGATTTTTTGAAGTATTTCTTAGATTCCATAAAATGGTGGAAAGATAGTTCTCAAAAGTTATAAAAATTTTCCAATGTGATGGAGGAGGTGAGTTCATTAGCACAGAATTTGTTAAGCACTCAGACAGTTGTGATATAATCAGATACATTTCTTGTCCTAACACACCAGAACAAAATGGCATTGCAGAAAGAAAGCATAGGCATATAGTTGAGACTGGTTTAACCTTGTTGTTTCATGCCAAGCTACCGTTATTCCTGTGGGTAGAAGCTTTCATGACTGTTGTGTTTCTCATAAATAGACTGCCTTCTTCAGTGTTGAAAATGACCACTCCTTTTGCTCAACTATATGGTGCACAACCTGACTACAACAGCCTAAAGGTGTTTGGATATAGATGCTTTCCATATTTAAAAGGTAGCACTAAATTCAGTCCCAAGACTTATCCTTGTGTGTTTATTGGATATAGCATTTTGCATAAAGGATATAGATGTTATCATCCTCCAACAAAAAGAGTCTATGTATCCAGACATGTCACTTTTGATGAATCCATATTGCCTTATGTGAATCTGTCTCAATCACAAGCACAAACTGATATTTCACCTCACTTAGCTACTTTTGTTGAGTTCTTTTCTAAGTTGTAGGCACCAGATTCAGGGGAAGTGTTGTCTAGTTGTGATGTTTCTTCTCCTTCTACTGATGTGGTGACAAGCAATGCAATTGGGAATGAAGTGGTGACTAACACTCAGCCTACCATTCTTGTTGATGATGAAGTGGTGACTAACACTCAGCCTTCGAGAGATGGTTCAATTGACCAATTATTAGATGATGGTGATATAGAGACTTCACTAGATGATGAAGCTATTGATGATGAAGATGTTGAGTCACAAAACACAAATGCACCACAGCCAAATGTTTTCTCTATAACTGATCCTCAAGGTATACAGTTGGAAGTTGATCTTTCAGGTTGGTTCAACACTAGTAGTCTACAATCAGAAGTTGCTACAAGCACTGAAACTGAATGCAGCCACAGTACTACAGATTCTATTGTTCCTAAGAACCAAGGACATCATATGGTGACAAGGCACAAGGCAAAGTCAACTCCTGTAACTCATATGTCTCTTGCTGCAAGTAGAGAAGAGGCACACAGAGAACCAATAACTACCAAGGAAGCATTAAAGTCTCCTCACTGGCTTGCAGCAATGCAAGAGGAGATTGATGCTCTTCACAGCAACCAAACCTGGACACTGGTTCCTAAAATTGCAGGATTGAACATAGTGGACTCTAAATGGGTGTTTAAAACTAAACTGAAGGCAAATGAAATCATAGACAAATATAAAGCAAGACTGGTTGTAAGAGGTTTTTTCCAACTAGAAGGAGTTGATTTTGAAGAGACATTTAGTCATGTGGTCAAGGCCACAACCATAAGAGTGGTTCTCTCAGTGGCTGTCAGCTCAAGATGGGAGATCAGACAGTTAGATGTCAAAAATGCTTTCCTGCATGGCCATTTAAGGAGGAAGTATACATGAGCCAACCTCCGGGCTTCATTGATCTTAGGTATCCTAATCATGTATGTCTGTTAAAAAAGGCATTGTATGGCCTCAAAACAGGCACCTAAGGCCTGGTTTGATAGGTTCTGCCTTCATTTACTTCATCTTGGTTTTATATGTAGTAAGGCAGACTCTTCCTTGTTTACACTTCACTGTGTGAGAGGCACAATTCTTCTCCTATTGTATGGAGATGATATAATTATAACAGGAAGCAATTCAGAGTATGTCTCAGAGATTATTACCAAACTTGGTAAAGAGTTTGCCATGAAAGATCTTGGACCTCTTCATTTCTTTTTGGGAATTGAAGTTAGATACTTCACAGGCGGAATTCATTTGAGTCAAAGCAAATATGTTGCTGAGCTTCTTGCCAAGACTGACATGTCTTTAGCAAAAGCGTTGCACACACCTCTATCACATAAGCATGGACTACAAGAGGCTACTGGGAAACCTGTTGATGTCTCACTATACAGGAGCATTATGGGAAGTCTTCAATACTTAACACTCACTAGACCTGATATCACTTATGCAGTGAATCTAGCTAGTCAGTTTATGCAAAAGCCAAACAGTGAGCATCTTCAAGGTGTTAAAAGGATTCTTAGGTACATTAAGGGGACTCTGCACTATGGGCTCAGAATTATTTCACAATCACCATGCAGGTTATATGGTTATTCAAATGCAGACTGGGGAGGCTGTTCACTTACTAGGAGATCAACTACTGGCTACACTATTTATCTTGGTGCAAATTGCATCTCTTGGGCATCCAAGAAACAAATGATAGTAGCAAGATCAAGTGCTAAAGTTGCGTATAGAAACTTGGCATCCACTGCAGCTGAAATGACATGGATCAGCTATGTTCTTCATGACATTGGTGTGTATCTGCAGACAGTTCCTACTCTATATTGTGACAATTTAAGTGCCTTATATATGACAGTGAATCTAGTTATGCATGCCAGGACAAAACATGTGGAGATGGACTACCACTTTATTAGAGAAAAAGTGGCCAGAGGACAGCTGCTCACATAATTTGTGAGGTTTAAGGACCAGTTGGCTGATATACACACAAAGGCCTTGTCTAAACAAGTGTTTACTGGTTTTAAAAGCAAGCTAGGAGTAACTGCTCCACCATTCACTAGCTTGAGGGGAAGTGTCGAAGATAAAAATCAAGATCAAGAGTCCAAGATAGAACTCTTGTACTTTGTAGTTAAGTTATTGTATGAGACTAAGTGTTAGCTTTTCTTATTTAACTAGAATAGGACTCTTGTATTTTGTAGTTATCCTACTTCTTCTACTTAATTATTCTTCAAAAAATGTCCTTCGGGGCAAGTAAATGTTGTCCATTCTATACTTTCATCATGCATTTTTACCTGTCAGTATCCTGATTTACAATCGAATTTGCTAACTTTTATTAACTCATTTTTATCTGGTAATTTATATGCATCTGTTCTAGTGTTATCATTAAGCCTTTTATAGTTTATTACCATTCTCGTTTTTCCTCTTATCACTTCATTATGGTTTCTTACCATAAAGGCTGTCGATCTATGTTTTGAAGTATATCTTCTTATTATTCCTAAATTTTGTAGTTCTTTGATTTGTATAGTAAAGTCTTTTATATCTTGATTAGTGGCCTCTATTGAAGCTGTTTTTATTATATATTCTGGATTATGATGACCAACTTACATACTACTTTATTTGTTTCCCAGTGCTTTAATGATTGTTCTCCTATTATTTTCATTTCATCGAGTATCTTTGCTATATCCTCTAAGTCCTTTTGACTTTTTATTACTCCCATCTTTTCTATTCTTGTCTTAAAGTTATAGTTTTCTATTTCTATTTCTATTAGAGTATAATCTTTATCGAGTATATCTTTATCGTAGTCTTCTTCTTCATACATATCATTTTAGTTTTTACAACATATGTTATTATTTTTATAATTTTTACAGCATGTCTTTTGCAGGTCTTTGTGGGATGATGCAAGGGGGAATACAATCTCTTTTTACCATTATTAATATATTTTTCTCTTGTTTCTATTTTTGTTGTTTGTACTGGTGTATACGTAATATTTTTAAAGAATACTACCCAATCTCTTGTGATCAAGCAACTCTCATTATTATGTAATATAAATTGTAATCCTAGAATAAAATCTACATTTATATTTAGGTCTCTTACCTATACTCTTACCTATATTCTATTCTAATTATAGATTGGCTTGTAAAATTCATTGCACGTATTTATAAAGCTAACTGAAGTTTTATCTATATAATATTAATATATATTATGGGTTTCATCCATTTGCATTGCTACAATTGGTCTTTCTAGCATTTTTATTAGATTTGATGGTATTATTTTATTACTTATTATGCATCCAGTACATCCCCTATCCACTAACGCTAGTGTCTCTATTTATATATCTTTTATTTTAATTATAGCAAGTATTTTTATTGTGGTGAATTGTTTATCTTCATTATATACTAAGGTTTCATAATTTTCTATGTTCATTAGTTCTTCCTCTTGTATTGTTTATGTTATTTCATCTTCTTCTAATTTCTTTTTTCCTTTTTCTAGTGCTTGTATTCATTTTTCTAACTCATTCATCCTAGTTTCTAGTGTCATTATTCTTAAAGTAGTAATTTAATTTTTTGCTTCTTTGTATTCTTCTTCTCTTATTACCTTAACTTTGAACACTTCTTCCACACATCCTTCCATATAACATATCTTACATTTTGCTCTTTTCTCTTTGTTAGGGTACCATTTACATATAACACATTGATTACTGTCTATTCCTTTATTCCTTTCAAATTCATGACTACATTCTTGTGAAATATTCATCATTGCGCTGCTTCTATTTTCTTCTAAATCTAAATTCTCCATTTCTAATCCTATTTCATTCATTAACTCTTCTTTTTTTGAGTCTGATGAATTCAATTATGATTTTTCTACTACTTCTATACTTACTATTGAATATATACTTTCATTATCTGACATATATTCATCCACATTAATTAATGTTTCTTGAAAATCTTCTATTAATTGTGAATTTCTTGTTCTACTGTTATTCCTTTTAGGACATACATTCGCTAAGTGTTCTATACTTCCACAAGTAAAGCATTCTAATTTATTCTTATAATTCCTATTGGTTCTGTATTTTCTAACATGTTTATGTTTGTCAAAGTATGATTTTTTGGCTGATGATTTTCTCAGGTAATATTTTTTTCTATTATATGTAGTATTATATTGTGGTCTATTTCTTCTATAACACTTCTTTCTATTATTATTATCCTTATCATAACTTTGAGTAGTGTATATTATATTCTTACAAAAACTCATCTCATTTTATTTTAATTGTTTCTGAATCTATATATTTGTACATTTCTCTGTTAATATCTCCATTACATGTTGTGCTTTATGTCCTATTGACCATTTAGCGTTCGAGTTTTGAATCACTCCTTTTCTTTTATACCACCATTCTTCTATTTCTCTTCTCAAGGCTCTTGGTAATTTATAGAATAATTTCTTTCCTAAATCTTCATCGAAAGAATTTCCACTAATCGTACAATAATAATAATAATAATCTTTTAAAAAGTTTTTTTTATATAAAACCAACTTGTAATACTTAATTTTTCTAATTTTATTAGAGCGTTCCTTTGCAATATTATTAGCCTACTAGTTGGATCTTCTCCCGTGATTAGGCTATGTATTTTATTTATAAAATTATACGAATTTACTCCCATGTTTACTAAGGCTTGAAATTCTTGTGAAAAATTAGACTTATAAGCTTCCTATATAGTTTTTGTTGATTCTCCTAAAAAGGTCTCTATATATTTATACATTATCTCTGCATATGTATCATGATATGTTTTTATATAGTCTGCTACTACTATTCCTTTCCAAAGATCTATAACTGTATTCCACATTTGAGGGTCATGTGCAACTATATTTAGTATTTTTCGTTTATTTCCTCTTTCTTTTAACTTAATAGGTTCTTCTATTGACATTCTTTTTTCAACAGGTTTTACATTTTCCGTTATTATTTCTGAATTTATCCTGTATACTCTTCTTCTTGGTACATTTCCCGTACTTATGTCTACTGTATGTTGTTGTGATGTTCGTTGCAAAGGACTAGAACTAGTTGATTCCATAAATTCTTTTTGACTTATAATTGAATTTAATTCTGTTTCTTCATCGCTATCATAAATTTTGTCTGTAATTTTGTCAAGGTTGTCTAATTTTATTTGTAAATCATTTTGTTCTCTATATCCTAAGTTATCTATTCTAAATTCACATTTTTTTAAATGTCCTTCTATTTCCATTAAGTTCATTCCTCCTATCTTACATCTTTTACATCTAAATGTTATATTTGTGTCTTCTTCATGTCTTCTTTTTGCCTTTTCTAATGTCTCATCTACTTCATATCCTTCTTGAATTATTTCTATATTCATGAGACCATCTTCTATTTTCATAACCGTCTCTGTTTCATCATCTAATTCCTTATGCACGGTATAATTATAATATGTAAATCTTATAGATGTTTCTCCTCTAGTATTAGTATACATTAAATGAGATTCTGGTGCTAATATCTTTTTCTAAATTTTTCTAGATTCCATTCTAGCCCTGCATATTCTTCTGGATTTATTTTTACTGATTTTCTTAATTTTATTTCCTTATCTTCCATTACTTCAACTACATCATCTACTCTAATTTTAAATTTTGTATTACTGCTTACAACCATTTTTCCTATAAATCCTACACACATTAATAAATTATTTTCATTATTTATTTCTTCATAGCCCTTAGTCAGTATTCTTATCTAAATATTTTTTTCGAATTCTCTTAAATTTATTATGAAATCAGGGCTAATATAAAATATGCCTCCATTATTAGTCATGTCTACCTCAATTATAGCCTGTTTGGCCAAACTTCTCAAATCAGCTTATTTTGAGAAGTGTTTTTCTTAAAAGTGTTTATTAAAAAAGTACTTTTGCTGAGAAGCAGTTTGTGTTTGGCCAATAAATTTTAAAAACACTTTTGAGTAGCAATTAGTGTTTGACCAAGCTTTTGAAAACTGCTTCTGAGTGTATTTTTCAGAAAAGTGCTTTTGGGGAAAAACTATTTTTTTTAGCTTTTGAAAAACAACTTTTGCTACTCCTTGAAAGCACTTTTTTCTTCGAGAAGCTTGGCCAAACGCCTCATTTTTTTAAAATAAGCACTTTTCAGAAAAAATAAGCACTTCTGGCCTCCCAGAAGCTTGGCCAAACAGGCTATTAGTCCTATAATGAATTTCTTTAAATCTGACCATCTATCATCATATATTACAATTAATACNAATTTCTTTAAATCTGACCATCTATCATCATATATTACAATTAATACTTTAGTTCCTAAATATTTTCTAGTTAATCCTTTTAATCCTATTACAATTAATCTCATATGCATTAAAGTCATTCTTGTATTCATTATTCCTCTTAGTGATTCAGGATTAATTAAATTTATTGTTGCTATGTCATTTTTTATAGCTGATAATTGTTCCTCTCTATAGTGTCTATATAGTTGTGTACCTCTAGAGAAGTATCTTGTGTCATACAAAGTCTTTGGATTAAGTAGTTTTAGCTGATTTTGTTGAAAATTTTTTAAATCCCTATCTACGTCTATTATCTGATTTAGTTCCTGATTTTCTTCTTGTTTATGTCGTGATAGTATTCTTGTTATAAGATTATTTCCTACTCTATTATTTGAAAAGCTTACTCGTTGTCTATCTTCAGTTGTTCTTGTCCTACCTGAAAAAAAGGTCCAGTGTTGTGGCTTTCTAACTATCTTTGATTTTTTTTATGTGGGGTTACTTTTATCTTTTTGAATTGTTCAATTAATTCATCTATTTCAGCATTCCTTGGTTGTTTTACTATATTTGTTTTTCCTTTAATAATTTTATTTATTTTTATATTTAATTCTAGAAGCAATGCTATTATGGTATTATTTTATATAATAATAACTTGATCTGACTTGCTTTGGGACAGATAATATGAAAGTTCTTGTGGATCAGCCTGAAGTTTTGATGTAAAGTTTAAAGTTTTAGCATAAATTGGGTCTAAATCATTGATGAAAGATCGATTTCAAGTTTCTCTATTATCTTTTTTAATTTGTTAATCTCGGTAGTTAATGTTTCTACTTGTCCTGTTATTTTTGTTACTAATTGAGTTGTTTTAATTTCTAATTCTTTAGTTTTTTCTGTGATTGTCTTAATCAGTTTTTCCATTTCGGCTTTTGTAGGTATCTGTTTTGAATTTATTATTTAAAAATTGTATCTTTCTATCTATTTCGAATTCTTGTGATTTTAAGAAGTCTAGATATTGTTCTAATCTCTCTAGTATCTTCTTCTATTTATTCTGAGTGGTCTCTACTAAATCTATTATCCTTATTATATTTTTATCGTTTCCTTGAGTTTTTCACTAAAATTTATTATTAAGTCTATTAATGTATTATATTGTTTGTCTTCAGAATGTAATATATGTTCACCTCCACTAATATTGCACCTTATAACTGTATTTTCTTTTAATATTCTAAACTTCTTTTCTGGGTATATTCTTAAGTCTAAATATTCTAAATTCTTTAATCTATCAATTTTGTTTCTCTTTTCTTTATTACCCTAAAGGTATCCTATGTAGGCGTTCTTTTTTAAATTTTATCCTTTGTATTTGTTCATCTTTTCATTTTATTTTCCAAATAAGTGCTGATATAACTTCTTCAGTAATAAATAGGTTACGAAAGAGATTATTTACTATTCATGGTTCTAAACTTTCGTTCGTTATTACCTCTAGAAAATCTTGACAAGCTTTTCTTACTTTAATAAGTTCTCTTAATCATTGTCTTTCCCTATTTAATAACCAATATTTAAAAGCTACCCTTCTAGTAAATATATATTATTTCATAAATTTCTTTTATAAGTTTCTTCTAGACTTAATGTGCCGTATTAGTCTATATTCTAATCTAGATATTATATCTATTAATTCTTCTAATCTTTGGTTA
>JACEIK010002215.1:130229-147988 GCA_018107945.1 Datura stramonium | reverse complement strand
ACTTGAGAATATGAAGTTGGGCAGTGGACACAATGGATGGATACCACGAGTTGTGGTATCCAAGAATGATCCGTTAGGACGGTCTTTGTCACCACCAGTGCAAAAATTTTAGAAATTTCATTAAAGGTATTTTCGTCATTCCTAATCCTAGTCCTAAACTACGTCATTTAAGGCTCGAAATGATGTGTTTTATGAGGGTAAAATCTATCCTAGGCTTATTCATATCCATGCATGCAAAAATGATAGTCTAGATAGATCATAAAGGCAAATCCTTCAAGGTTCTCTTCAATTTCTTATTGGGCATTTATGGAAGTGTAAGAATTAGCTATAATCAGGTATATAGGGTTATGAATGCGTGAATCCTTTCACATCCATGCTCAATACCTCTATAAATCATGAATTTCCTATGTCAAATTCTAAGGGGTTTTAACCCTATGCATGAAATTTCTAATTCTCTACATGGGTATGATTTAAATACGTATCTACTAGTGAATTATGATTCATGGGCAAGTTTTACATCGTTTTCAATTAAAATCATATTTCAAATTCTATAAATTTAAAATGCTCATTTATGAGAAAGTCATAAAAGTTGATATTTGTGATGAATGTTCTAGTATGATGAAATATTATGATGAAAAACATGTTATCAAGCTACCCATGTTTATAATCATGTTTTCAAAATGAATTGAGTATTTTCAAGCATGTTAAGGAATTGGGCAATGCCCACATGTTCAAGTATGATTTATGATTTTCCTGAATTAAGCTTACCACATGGTTTTGGAGCGAAGACTCTCAATGATCTTTTATCTTGTTGTATGTCTTGAGCTAAAACTTCTTATATGCATGATTTCAAATTTGAGATGTATTTTATTATTGAGCTTCGTTAATTGACGATGGTAAGCTTCGTTGAAAAATGATGGTGAGCATATGCATGTTTTAGGGATTAGTGTCTAGCATCGAGTAGGCTAAGGGTCGACCATCCTATGCCTCAAAACTACGCGCCAATGTAGATTTATTCTTATATATATTACTTCAGGACCTCCCTTGTGAGCTATCCCCCACCCTATTGGGCCACGAGCGTGATATCGATATTATGGTATCGTCCCTAGTCCCGGTAAGGCTTTGACAACTCTTCCCACTTGAGTGTGATAGTTGGAACCATGTAAGCTCTATCGTGATATGTCAGTTAAAAGACGAATCTCCCATTTTTCCTCATGATTTCAGTTATGCATGTTCATCATTCATGAGATTTATACATTTATATATGTTCTAAAGAAGGTTTGACTCAATATTCAGTTCTACTCATGACTATCAAATTTCATCTTTTCAGTTATGATGTTATGTTATGTTATGATGAGATCATGATTTCAGAAAGAATGCATGCAAGCCCTACTCTCAGATTCTTATTGTTTTTTGTTTTACATTATGCATGTCTTTAAATGATTTTACCTATTTAAGTGGTTTTACTTACCTTGCATACTCGGTACATTTCAAGTACTGACCGCATACTCTATGATGTATCGTTTCATGATACAGGATCTGGCACTCAGACTCAACCCCGTTCATAGCTAGTCTCTAGAGTTAGCATCTTACACTTGTTGGTGAGTCCTCATCTCCCGAGGATCATGCTTATTCAGATTTCTCCATGTATTTTCTATTTTGAGCTTATTCAAGTTAGTTGAGATCTTGTCCCATCAACTCATCACGTTTAGAGGCTTTTCAGACAAAAAGGATGTACTCAGCTTCAGATTGTGTATTTTGACGTTATGTTTATTTCAGACTTCCACTAAGATTATTATGTTGATTCTTCAGTTTTAATCGTCGAGTTATATATATGTTCATGCCATGGGTCGACTTGGAGTCTCTCGGGGCTCCTTGTCCCATATCTCAATCTGGACCTCCGTACGGGTCGTGACAAACTTGGTATTAGAGCAATAGGCTTGAAGTGTCCTAGAGTGTCTGAAAGACGCATTAAGTAGAATTTTTTTCATGGGTGTGAAGCGCGCCACACTTATGACGAAGAGGCTATGAGAGTTTAGGAAATGTTCCCTTCTTTCATGATCTATGTCGTGCGATGAAATGTCCTCCTATCCTTCTAATTCGTGTTATTCGCGATTGCAGAATTATGTATTCCGCAAAGTAAATGGTAGGAGGAATGGAAATAGAGATTGCCACGAGGATGGCAACGGAAATGGGCACCAGCAGGCCCCACCGGTCCAGGAGCACCATGCACTAGAGCCGGTTACTCATGCTGAATTTAGGATAGCTATTCAGATGCTCGTGCAGGCCTTGACCCCTTAGGTCAATCAGTAGGAAGTTGCGTATGTTCCTCAAAATGGCAATGTGGCGGCGGCTCGAGTTAGGGATTTCTTAAGAATGAACAAGCCAGAGTTCCTTGGGTCAAAAGCAGATGAGGACCCACATAAGTTCATTGATGAGATTGTGAAGATCACCCAGGTCATGGGGGTGAATGGGGTTGAATGTGCAGAGTTGGCCTCATACCAGCTGAGAGGGGTCACACACATATGGTTTCGATAATGGAAAGATAGTAGGGCTGTCGGAGTAGGTCCTGTCACTTGGGAGGAGTTCCATGTTGCATTCCTAGATCGGTCTTCCCTTGTGTGATGGGGGATCTTAAGGCAGCCGAGTTCGTGAAACTTAAGCAAGGAAGGATGACGGTGCAGGAGTATGCCCTTGAGTTCACTCGCCTATCGAAGTACTCTCTAGAGTTAGTGGTTGATTAGAGGGCGCAGGTGAGCAGATTTATTCATGGTGTGGCAGGCCATTTGGACAAGGATTGCAGGACCACCATGTTACACTAGGATATGGATTTCCTTTAGATAGTTTTGTGCGCCCAACAGATGAAGGCAACACATATGAGAGAGAGGGAGGCCAAGAGGGCCAGGACTGATAGTCATAGACTCTCACAGCTGAGGTCATGTGGTGGGCACCGATGGCAGACCCACCAGAGATCTTCAGCCCCAACATTTTCGGCGTTGAGTGTGCCATCCAGGCCTAGGCATGATCAGAAGGGGCGAACATCAGGCTCGAGGGGTTAGAGCAGCAGATCCGCAGATTCTAGTATCCCAACTTGCCGCAGATGTGGTCGGTGGCACACGGGCCAATGCTTGGTAGGTTCAGGTGCTTTCTTCGGGTGTGGAAAGCCCAGACACATGCTCAGAGTTTCCCGACAGTGAGATAATACCATGATTGGGGACGAGGCCCAGCTTCTAGTTCAGCAACCCTACCCGCACGCTCAGCACATCAGGGGGCATCTACTAGCACAGGCGGCGGTCAGCGCCAAAACAGATTCGATGCCTTAGCATCTCGCCAGGAGCAAGAGGTATCCCTGGATGTAGTCACTGGTATGTTACGAATTTTCCATCTTGATGTTTATGCCTTGTTAGATTTGGGGGCTACCTTGTCTTTTGTGACACCTTATATGGACAGTAGCTTCGGAGTCGGTCCCGAAGTCTTGTCAGAACCCTTCTCATTCTCTATTCCAGTAGGTGATTCAGTTATAGCTAGACGGAGGTATAGAGGTTTCCCGATCTCAGTCCTTTAGAAAGTCACCTTAGCAGATTTGATAGAGTTACCCATGACCGATTTTGATGTTATCCTCGGCATGGATTGGCTATTTGCATGTTATGCCTCAGTTAATTTTAGAACATACGCAAGTCCCCATGGGGTGCACCAGTTCTTTGTTCGAAAGAAGGATGGTTCTCTTCGTATGTGTATTGACTATCGACAATTGAATAAAGTCACTGTCAAGAACAGGTATCCTCTACCCAGGATTGATGATTTATTTGACCAGCTTCAGGGCGCCAAGTGCTTTTCGAAGATAGATTTCAGATCTGGGTACCATCAACTCAGAGTTCGGGAGAGCAATATCCCGAAGACAACCTTTAGGATGCGGTATGGTCATTATGAGTTTGTAGTTATGTCTTTTGGACTAACGAATGCTCCCGAAGCTTTCATGGACTTGATGAACAGGGTGTTCAAGCCATACCTGGATATGTTCGTGATTATGTTTATTGATGACATCTTGATATACTCTCAGAGCGAGGAGGAGTATTCTGCTGATTTGAGGGTGGTGCTACAGACTCTCAAGGATCACCAATTGTATGCCAAATTCAGCAAGTGCGAGTTTTAGTTGAACTCAGTGGCATTTTTGGGCCATGTGGTATCAAGTGAGGGCATAAAGGTGGATTCTCAGAAAATAAAAGCGGTGAAGAAATGGCCTAGACCGGCGAATCCTTCAGATATTCAGAGCTTCTTGGGTTTAGCTGGCTACTATCGAAGATTCGTGGAAGTTTTCTCATCGATTGCACCACCTTTGACCAAATTGATCCAGAAGAAGGTGAAATTTCAATGGTCGGAGGCTTGTGAGAGGAGCTTTCAGGAGTTGAAGGATCGACTTACCTCAGCACTGGTGTTGACCTTACCCGAGGTTACCGATGGGTTCATGGTGTATTGTGATGCTTCAAGGATCGGAATTGGGTGTGCTTTGATGCAACACAAAAAATTTATAGCATATGCCTCCATACAGCTAAAGGTTTATGAGAAGAATTACCAGACCCATGATCTTGAGTTGACTGCGGTGGTATTTAGCCTTGAAGATATGGCGATATTATCTGTAAGGGGTCTACGTGGATGTATTTACGAACCATAAGAGTTTACAATATGTGTTTACCCAAAAGGATCTCAATCTTCCGCAAAGGAGGTGGTTGGAGCTACTCAAGGACTATGATATGAGTGTCCTTTACCCTCCGGGTAAGGCCAATGTAGTGGCAGACACACTTAGTAGACTCTCTATGGAGAGTGTGTCCCATGTGCATGAGGGAAAGAAGGAGCTGGTGAAGGATGAGCACCGACTCGTAAGGTGGGGATTTGATTGGTTGACTAGACCGATGGTGGTGTTATTATTTAGAACGGATCAAAAATTTTCAATGGTGACTGATGTAAAAGCTAGACAAGATGAGGACCCTATTTTGGTAAGGTTGAATGAAGTAGTTTAAAATCAGAAGGTAGAGGTCTTCTCCAAAGGGAGAGATGATGTTCTTTGGTACCAGGGTCACTTATGTGTTCCGGATGTTGATGATTTGAGGAATGGGATGTCGCACGAGGCTCATGGAACCAGGTATTCTATCTATACAGGTGCCACCAAGATGTACTATGACTTATGGGAAGTCTATTGGTGGAATGCCATGAAGAAGGACATAGCAGAATTTGTTGCTAAGTGCCCAAACTGTCAGCAAGTAAAGGTTGAACACCAGAGACCGGGAGACGTGCTTCAGGATATCAGTATTCCTACTTGGAAGTGGGAAGAAATCAATATGGATTTCATCACAGGTCTGCCTCGTACTCGTCGATAATATGACTCCATTTGGGTTGTGGTAGATAGGTTGACCAAGGCGGCTCATTTTCTACCGGTCAAAACCATGGATCCGGAGGACTATGCCAAACTATATATCTGGGAGCTAGTCCGATTGCATGTAGTTCCCTTGTCCATTATATTATACAGAGGTACTCAATTTACCTCTCAGTCTTGGAGGTCATTTAAAAAAGAACTTGGTAATCAGGTTAAGCTCAACACAACATTTCACCTGCAAATGGATGGTCAAGCGGAGCGGACAATTCATACTCTTGAAGACATGTTCAGAGCATACGTAATTGACTTCAAATGTAGTTAGGATGATCATTTGCCTCTTATCGAGTTTGCATACAATAACAACTATCATTCTAGTATTCAGATGGCTCAGTTTGAGGCTCTTTATGGGCGGAGATATAGATCTCCTATTGGTTGGTTCGAAGTTGGTGAAGCTACAATGATAGGATCAGATACGGTCCATGAGGCTATGGAGAAGGTTCAGCTCATACGGGATAGGTTGAAAACAGCTCAAAGTCGCCAAAAGTCCTATGCCGATGTGAGAAGGAGGGAATTAGAATTCGAGGTAGATGATTGGGTGTTTCTGAAGGTATATCCGATGAAGGGAGTGATGCGGTTTGTAATGAAAGGAAAAATCAGCCCTCGTTATATTGGCCCTTATCGGATCGTAAAATGGGTTGGCAAGGTAGCATATGGATTGGAGTTGCCCTCAGAATTAGCTTTCGTGCATCCTGTTTTCCATGTGTCTCTCTTAAAGAAGTGTTTGGGTGATCCAGCTCTAGTTGTCCCGGTGGACAGTGTTGGTGTGAAGGACAACCTTAGTTATAAGGAGGTTCTGGTGGAAATACTAGACTGTCAGGTTTAAAGGTTAAGAAACAAGGAAGTAGTTTCAATCAAAGTTTTGTGGAGGAATCAACACGTTGAAGCAGATACGTAGGAATTCGAAGCAGAAATGATGGCTAGATACCCACATTTATTCTCTACTAGCTCAGTTCCAACTTGAGGTATCCGTTTTTTCTCTAAGACTCTATTTAGTTTTCATGTTTAGTTCATGTGTCCAAGTTTTTTTATGTATGTGGGTGTATGTATGATTAATGAATTTAGTTCAGCTATGTAGTTTGAATCGGAGATAGTCATTCCATCAGTTTTCGATTTAAATGATCAGTATTTGAGTGTAATAATTACATTTCTCTATTTTCTGTATGTTTTTCCACATTTGAGGATGAATGTTTCTAAGGAGGAGATATTGTAACACCCCCAAAGTGCCTAAGACTAGACCCGATATTTAAAAATGAAAGTTGGCAGAATTTGAGAAAAATTCCATAAAACGGGTCACCTAACGGATCGTTGGTTCAACCAACGACCCGTGGGAAGCATCCGTGGTGAGGTCTGGCCGGGTGGCAGTTGGAAGTAACGAGTCAAGTAAAGACCCGTTGTTTGTTACCACGAGTCATTGTATGCAGTCGTGGTGGAACTGGTCCTCAGCCTAAGAGGGGAGTAACGGGTCACTGGACGACCCGTTGTGAGGAGCAACGGGTCGTGGTGAAGTCATGGGAAAGAGTATTAAAAACCTCCAGTCGAGGTAACTGAAGGAAACCACAACTTATTGGAAGGAAGAACGAGTCGTGTCGTGGCGTGGCTCGTGGGAAGGCTTGGTGCAGTCGTCAAGGGGAAAACAACGGACGACCTAACAATCATTGTATGAAGTAACGACCCGTTCTGTCGAGTCGTGGGATTGAACATGAGAATATGAAGTTGGGCAGTGGACACAACGGATGAATACCACGAGTCGTGGTATCCAAGAACGACCCATTAGGATGGTCGTTGTCACCACAAGTGTAGAAATTTCAGAAATTTCATTAAGGGCGTTTTCGTTATTCCTAAGTCCTAGGGTCCTAACTACGTCATTTAAGGCTCAAAATGCAGTATTTTACAAGGGTAAAACCTATCCTAGGCTTATTCATATCCATGCATGCAAAAGTGATAGTCTAGAGAGGTGATCAAGCCAAATCCTTCAAGGTTCTCTTCAATTTCTTCTTGGGCATTCACACAAGTGTAAGAATCAGCTATAATTAGGTATTTAGGGTTATGAATGGGTGAATCCTCTCACACCCATGCTCAATCCCTCTCTAAATCATGAATTTCCTATGTCAAATTCTATAGGGTTTTAACCCAATGAATGAGATTCCTAATTATCTACATGGGTATGATTTGAATACGTATCTACTAGTGAATTATGATTCATGGACAAGTTTTACATCATTTTCAATTAAAATCACATTTCAAGTTCTATAAAATTTAAAATGCCCATTTATGAGAAAGTCATAAAAGTTGAGATTTGTGATGAATGTTCAAGTATGATGAAAAACATGTTATCAAGCTACCCATGTTTATAATTATGTTCTCAAAATGAATTGCGTATTTTCAAGCATGTTAAGGAATTGGGCAATGCCCACATGTTCAAGTATGATTTATGATTTCGCGAATTAAGCTTACCACATGATTTTGGAGCGAAGACTCCCAATTATCTTTCAGCTTGTGGTATGTCTTGAGCTAAATCTTCTCATATGCATGATTTCATATTTGAGATTTATTTGATTATTGAGCTTCGTTAATTGATGATGGTAAGCTTCGTTGAAAAACGATTGAGAGCATATGCATGTTTTTGGGATTAGTGTCTTGCAACGAGTAAAATAAGGGTCGACCACCCTATGCTTCAGAACTACGCGCCAATATAGGTTTATTCTTATATATATTACTTCGGGACCTCCATTGTGAGCTAGGATAGGATTCTCCTTGGTCCTTCTTTCACTAATGGTCTCACCATTTTCTAGTAGTAGTAGTTTGCGCGAGGGACTATCCTTTCTATCGCTTGCCCAGAACAGCTCTAAGTCCAAGCGATCAATCGCTTGCCAAAGCCTTCTATAAGGCAGGCTGCGGTGGGTCCCATGGTTCTCTATTTGATTAAGGTGTTCCAAGTAGGTATTCAAGGAGAATGCCTTACCATTTGGATAGAAGAGTCCCCCCCTAATCTGGTGCCTTTTCTCTAGAGGACTCTTCTTGAACCCTGTTCGAACGAAGGGCTTCCTCTATCTTTAGTTCCGTTAGGAATTGGGTGTCAATTGAAGATAACATTCAAGCAAGAAAGATCATTGATGATTTATGGGTCTTCTTCTCTTCAATCTGGCCATAGCCCTTGTTTTCCTTGTCTATTGAGATTTCCCCTAGTCATCAACCTGATAGAAAGAACTGCCTTACTCGTAGGCCTAGGCCAATACAAGAAACCTTCCCACCTTCCTTCATTCAAGGCTTTGCCGCAGCTACCACTATCCTTTGGAAACCAAAAGAGTTACCGAAGGAAAGGGATGCAGTCTCTCCCTTGGCCTTTGGAGAGGAGAGGGCAGAGAATAAAAGGTCCAACCTTGCTAGGTGATGATATCCTAATCACCGACGCAAAGGTGGTCGAGCAGTATAATAGTTTACTGGAAAAACTTGGGGTAACAATCTCGATAGCTAAATCGATAATATCCGAGAACGGAACCATCGAGTTTGCTAAGAGATTTTGGACTAAGGGTATGAAAATAGACTTATCGCCAATTTCTCTTACGACATTAACTGCTTGTCGAACGACTGTGGGTCTTTGCCAATTGTCAGCAAGATATTCGATTTCTATATCGATGCTTCAAAGGCTGGGGGTTGCTCCGAGAAATCCTTTCTTTATCGTCCACTCAGGGGGGTGCGGACACACCTGCATGGATTACAGGTGATGGGCCACGAGCGTGATATCGATATCATGGTATCGTCCCTAGTCCTGGCAAGGCTTTGGATGGCTCTTCTCACTTGAATGTGACAGTTGGAACCACGTAAGCTCTATCATGGTATGTCGGTTAAAAGATGAGTCTCCCATTGTTCCTTATGATTTCAGTTATGCATGTTCATCATTCATGAGATTTATACATCTATATATGTTCTAAAGTAGGTTTGATTTCAGAAAGAATGCATGCAAGCTTTACTCTCAGATTCTTATTATTTATGTTTTACATTATGCATATCTTTAAATGATTTTACCTATTTAAGCGGTTTACATACCTTGAATTCTCGGTATATTTCAAGTACTGACCGTATACTCTATGCTGTATCGTTTCATGATACAGGACTTGACACTCAGATTCAGCCCCGTTTATAGCCAGTCTCCAGAGTTAGTATCTTACACTTGTTGGTGAGACTGCATCTCTCGAGGACCATGCTTATTCTTATTTCTCCATGTATTTTCAATTTTTAACTTATTCGAGTTAGTTGGGGTCTTGTCCCATCAACTCATCATTAGAGGCTTTTCAGACAAAAAGGATGTACTTAGCTTCAGATTGTGTATTTTGACGTTATGTTTATTTCAGACTTCCGCTAAGCTTATTATGTTGATTCTTCAATTTTAGTAATCGAGTTAGATGTATGTTCATTCCATGGGTTGACTTGGAGTCTTTCGGGGCCCCTTGTCCCATGTCTCGATCTGGGCCTCCGTTCAGGTTGTGAAAAGTGGACTCCTATAACTGCACCCTGGGCACCAGGCTCGATGAGGGTCAGTGATACCGATATGGTAAAAAAATAATAGTACAGCCATTGAATGGACTGTAATATGTCCCTTGGTCCTCAGCATAGTCCCTTGAGACAACATATAGCTCCTTGGAGTGATCCATATAGCCCCGTAGGCAATGACACAACAAGTAACCCTGCAGTTGGACAACGAAAGGCTATATAGGGCAGGATCAGTCCCAATATAAATAGAAAATGCTAATCTTAAACTAATAATAGCAGCTAACCACAACAATCATGCTTCTGGCTTTCTTACAAGGATCTAGGTCGTATTACATACGACAGGAATAACTTGTCGAAGGAGTTCACCTTAACATACCTCGAATATCGACTTTTGTTTAACTGGCGAGTTTCAACTTGTAAACGGCAGTTCCACCCAACTGCAACCTTTATGATGAGAGAATATGACTAATTTCAATACTTAATTTGGCACATAACGACAATTTTTTATAATAATATCAACTAAAATTCAACTTCGAATAACTTGGTCGAAAACCTACAATTTTCCGAGAGTTCAGAAGGGAGAAACGCTTACCTAATGCCTGTGGCCGTTTAGGATTCAATTTGGAGTAATTCTGACAACTTTTACTCGGTGGAGTTCCGGTATGCCCAGCGAATTTTCGAGAAATAACTCCGTAGAAATGCTTCCCATAGGCCTATGACTCGTTACCCGAAGTTAATTTGCGCTTGGACGGTATTTGGTAGCGTAATTTGATGAAAATTAATTGAAAGTAGCATGCTCTCTCACCTTTGGCCGAAGGATACTTTTCATATGATTTAAAATTGAACCAAGGAAGTATATATATAAGTGTAGGGCAGTGGGAAGGTGTGCCTCACGCTGGCCAACGCGCCAGGGAAGGTGCCGCACTGCACCTCCCAGGGCGCTGGCCCTCCTGGGATGCCGGTCTGCCCAAGGCACCGGCAGGCTGGCGCGTCGCGCTGGCCCTCGCGGCCTGGCCTCGCCCGATCCTGCTTCCGAGGCTTTTCCCACATGCATCAATCTCTCTTTACTTGTCACATCCCACACGTACGCTTATTAATCGTTACCATCTTACGGGGTGTAACATCCTCCCCCCCTTTAGGAACATTCGTCCTCGAATGTCATCTTCAGGCTTAAAGGAGTTAACTCTTTAACCAACATTTAGAAAAATATCGGCAGAGTCTCCTCTATATTATGGACTATCTGGAAACCTGAAACATAGAAAAACCCAACATAGGCATATCATAGGACGCTACAAACAACTACTTCACCAAATAGAGATAACCAACTAAATAATGCTAATAATATGAGCAGATAAATAGCAACTGAACAACAACCTAACCTCACCACATATGCTGGGCCAATCCTGGAATAAGTGAGGGTACCTAGATCTCATGTCATCCTCAGCTTCCCAAGTCATCTCTTCTTTATTTCCGTTCCTCCACAAAACTTTAACGGAGGCTACATCTTTAGTCCTTAACCTACGAACTTGCCGATCTTTAGTCCCCTATGCACTTTCGTAACATGGACACGTGAAAGACTGGATGGACGAATTCCAGCTCTGGAGGCAATTCCAGCTCATATTTTACTTGGCCTATCCTCCGGAGGATCCAATACGGGCCAATGAACCAGGGCTAAGCTTTCCCTTCTTACCAAACCTCATCACGCCCTTCATTGGCGAAACTTTGAGGAATACCCAATCATCAACCTCAAATTCAATTCTCTACGCTGCACATCAGAATAGGACTTCTAGCGACTCTGGGTTATTAACAAGCGCTCTCTGATGTGTTTTAATTTATCTTTTGATTGGTGGATCATATCAGGTCCAACTAACCCTGACTCCCCTGCTTCGAACCATCCGATGGGGGACTTGCATTTCCGCCGATACAAGGCCTCATAAGGCGTCATCTGAATTGTGGAGTGATAATTGTTATTATATGCAAATCGATAAGGGGTAAATGCTCGTCCCAACTTACTCTGAGATCCAGCACACACGCTCGTAACATATCTTCGAGCGTCTGAATTATGCACTCTGCCTGACCATCCATCTGAGGATGGAATGCTGTACTCAGATAACCTGTGTCCCCAAGCCTTTCTAAAATAACTGCCAGAATCTAGCTGTAAATTGTGCTCCTCTGTCAGAAATAATAGATGCAGGGACACCATATAATCGGACTATTTCTTTAAAATACAACTCAACATAGTCTTCGGCGGAAAAGGTAGTCCTGACTGGCAAGAAATGAGTTGACTTCATTAATCTGTCAACAATAACCCAAATAGAATCGAATCTACACTGGTACGGGGTAATCTTGTCAAAAAGTCAATGTTGATTTCTTCCCATTTCCACATAGGCACTGCTATCTCCTGCGTTAATCCTTGGGGTTTATGATGTTCAGCCTTTACTTACTGACAATTAGGACATTGTACTACAAATTCAGCTACACCCTTTTTCATTCTAGGCCACCAGTATATCTCTTTTATATCATGGTACATCTTCGCCGAACCTGGATGAAGTGAGTAACGAGAATAATGTACCTCTACCATGATCTGGTGGCGAAGTCCTGCTATATCTGGAACGTAGAGGCGGCCTCTATATCTCAAGACCCTGTATTCTGTCAATTCGAAGGCCGTTAATTAGCCTTGCTGAACCTTACTGTACTATGTTAAGATCCTCATAATGCCACTCTTTTACCTCCACAACCAAGGATGATACTATGGTATTCTGAATCATAGCCCCATTATCCTCTGAGTCTACTATCCGAATGGCTAAGCTGGCTAACTGGTGCAGTTCCCGAGCCATTTCCCGTTGTTCTGGCCTTATGTGTGCCAAGCTTCCCATAGATCTGCGACTAAGTGCATCTGCTACAGTGTTAGCTTTCCTCGGGTGATATAAAATGTTTACGTCGTAATCTTTTAGTAATTCTAGCCAACGACGCTACCCCAAATTCAATTCCTTCTGTGTCAAGATGTACTAGAGGCTCTTATGATCAGTAAAAATATCCACATGCACCCTATACAGGTAATGCCTCCAGATTTTCAAGGTATAAATCACTGCAGCTAACTCCAGATTATGGGTGAGATAGTTCTTTTCATGCTTCTTGAGCTGCCTCGAAGCATAAGCAATCACCTTACCGTGCTACATCAGGACGTATCCTAACCCAATGCCTGAAGCGTCACAATACACAACATAACCCTCTGAACCTTCTGGAAAAGCTAACACTAGTGCCTACGTCAATATGTTCTTCAATTCTTGAAAACTCTACTCACAGGCCTTGGTCCAATAAAATTTGGCTACTTTCTGAGTCAATTTGGTCAAAGATGCTGATAATGTAGAAAATCCTCCACAAACCTTCTGTAAACCCAGCTAATCCAAGGAAACTGCGAACTTCTGTTGGAGTTATAGGTCTAGGCCATGTCTTTACTACCTCAATTTTCTGTGAATCAACCTAAATACTAGCCTCTGATACAATAAGGCCCAGGAAACTTCCGGAATTCAGCAAGAACTTACATTTAGAAAGTTTTGCATATAACTGGTGATCCCTGAGAATTTGGAGTATCGTTCGCAGAAGATCTCTATGTTCTGCATCTGAACGGGAGTACACCAGAATGTCATCGATGAATACTATAACAAACGAATCTAAATATGGCCTAAAGATGTTGTTTATCTTATCCATGAACACTGTTGGGGCATTCATCAACCCAAAGGCTAGAAATTCGAGATGACCATACCTGGTCCTGAAAGCTGTATCCGGGATATCTTTCTCCCGAACTTGCACCTAAGGAGTGGGTATTTATTCTTAATAGTAACCTTGTTCAACTACCGATAATCTATGCACATGCGGAGTGAGCCATCTTTCTTTCTCATAAACAAGACTGGCGCACCCCATGGTGACGTACTTGGTCTGATAAAACCCTTATGTAGAAAATCTTTCAACTGTTCTTTCAATTCTCTCAATTCAACAGGAGTCATTCGGTATGGAGGGATGGATATAGGTTGAGTACCTGGTAGCAAGTCGATAGTAAACTTGATTTTCCATCTTGGGGGAATACCAGGAAGTTCGTCTAGAAACACATCTGGAAACTCATTAACCACTGGAATAGACTGAAGAGTCGGGAATTCTGCTTTGACATCCTGAACCCTGACAATTTGATAAACACGATAAACACAATCGTTTGCTATCAACTTTCTCGCCCGAAGATAGGATACAAACCTACATTTTGGCGTAGCTGCACTGCCCTTCCACTCTCGCACTACCTCCCCCAGGAAGTGGAATCGGACAGTCTTGGTCCAACACTCTACATTGGCATAGCATGACGCTAGCCAATTCATATCCGTAATTGCATCAAAATCAATCATTTCAAGCTCCACTAAATCTGCTAAATTCTGGGAACCAGCAACCTCTACTGTGCAACCCCGATAAATCCTCTTAGCTATAATGGAATCACCGACAAGTGTAGACACTAAGATGGGTTGGTGAAGAAATTCTAGCGATACCAAATTTTTAGGCCACTAATGGAGTAACATAGGACAAAGTGGAACCTGGTCTATCAAAACATAAATTGAGTGAGAGCAAATGTCCAGCATACCTGTCACAACATCCGGCGACGAATTTGATTTCTGCCGCCCCGGTAAAGCATAAGTGCGATCTGGACCGCTGCCTGAACTGGATGCCCTTGACCTGCCTTGGTCTCTGTCGGCTGGAGCTGAGGTTCTATGCCCTATTGAAGGTGCTGGGAGATGTGACCCTGCTGAAGATCTATCTTGTCTGTCCCAATAACCCTGACCTCTAGCTGGACAATCCCTCATTATGTGACCCTCTTGTCCACAGGTCAGCCCTGAAATTCTGCCTGCGTATCACTGGGTCTGGCCCTACGGCGTTGCTCTTGATTTGTTCTTTCTATCTCCCATCGTCGCTGCCTGATCCCCTCAATATTCTAAGCGAAAGCCTGAGTGTGGGTAATGTCCATGTCCTCCCGCAGAGTAGATGTAACACAAGTTTCCACGTACTTTGGAAGCAGCCCCATAATAAACCGATGTACTCTGGCTGGCATAGTGTCTACAAAAGTTGGCACATATCTGGCCAAGGAATCAAATCTCATAGCATATTCCTGGACACTCATCGAGCCCTACTCCAGGTGCAAAAACTAATCTACCCGGGCCTGTCGAGTTTCTCGCGAAAAGTAGTGATCCAAGAAGGCCTCTGAGAAACTGGACCAAGTCAGAGGGGGAGCAGCTCTACCTCAGGACCTCTCCTAGCTCTCGTACCATAACATTGCTGTGTCTCGTAATCGAAACACCACTAACTCAACCAACTCCGCGGGTGTAACATGCATCACCCTGAAAATCCACTGTAACTGGTCTAAGAAGTCCTGAGGGTCCTCTTCCCGGTCTTCCCCTATGAACTGCAGGGGACTCAGGAAAAGGAACTCTCAGACCCTCAAACTTTCGAGTCCTCCCGAAGATTCAGCAACCACTAGTACCACGGGCTGGCGCTGAGCGACCATCATCTGAGCTAACGTATAGACAGTTCTCCTCCTCCTGATCTGATGGTATAGGTATAAGAACTGCTGGAGGTGGTGCCGACATATCTGCTCCCCTGGAGGATTCCTAGCATGGCGGAGACTGCTTAAGAGACCGGGATGAAGTCTCCTTATTGCCCTCAGATCGGGTTGGCTCTGACTGGGACACCCTGTTAGTGCTCTCTCCTGCCGCAGCATCTAACTTCCGGCCGATCGTAGTCTGTCGTGTGTTCGACATTTCTCTGTAGATAAGCAGAATAAGGTAAGCTTGGGGACTCAACCCTATACAACATAGCTCTACAACACGACTGAATAAGATGGAAGGGTAACCACACTATTATGCCTCGTAGCCTCTTGCCTATGGAATGTGGTGTACAACACATCCATAGACAAGACTCTACTAGACACCGCTTGCAGACTCCCTAGGATACGACCTGCTCTGATACCAAGTTTGTCACGCCCCAACTTGGGAGACATGACTGGCACATGGTGCCATACTGGAATCTGAATTGACCTGTGCTTATATACTTCTGGTGCATGCCTACTCTTCAAATCAAGAAAACAACGAGCTATATCTCGGCTGTAAACACAGCCTCCGGCAGACAAGGCCGCATACCCACATGTAAAAAGAAAACGTCTAACCAACAACACAAAATAAAGGGATCCTATTCGGGCCGACAAGACCACTATGTTTTCTAGTTATAACAGAATGAAAACAGGTAGTCATAACTATACCATAGCCGAGAAGGCTGCTAACAAAAAGCTAAACTGGGCCCCACATAGCCATTATGCAAAATGAACATATACATAGGCCCCACACGACCAACAACAAAACCAATAATTGGGGACATGTAGCTTGCAATCCTCTAAGAGTGGAATAATGGTTGGGACAGGATCCCGACCTACCCATAAACTGTACAACAAAAGAGCAAACCTTCTAATTACCAACCTCAGAGTAAAGGAGTTAATTAGACTGATGATTCAGCTGATGACTAAGGAGGTCCTGAACCGTGTCTATCCTCACATGTAGGCAAGTAATACACCACCCCAAAGATGGGCATCAGTACAATATATACCGAAAATGTAAGGCAGTAATGAAAATGACTGAACGATACTAATAATGAATCTGAAACAATTCAATATGAGGGATAGAGATACAACCTGAAACCTTACAACCTGATGTATATCTAACAATAAGTAATGTAAATAAGCTTACCTGGCCCCATAAGCTCGGAAGGTACAACCAACATAGAATAACTCGTCCGGGGCCCTCATAAGCCCTGACGAGCACAGTTCAATCTATATACTCCTAACAAGGTCAAAATGAGTCAACAGACAACTATAACCAACCTGTTGGTCCCTTGAGTCTGCAGCTGAGCCCACTCGGTTCCTGTAGTTGTGTCTGAGTCTGGTGGACTCCTGTAACTGCACCCTGGGCACCAGGCTCGACGAGGGTCAGTAATGCTGATATGATATAAAAATAATAGTCCAGCCATAGAATGGACTGTAATATGGCCCTCGGGCCTCAGCATAGTCCCTTGGTACAACATATAGCTCCTTGGAGCAATCCATATAGCCCTGTAGGTAATGACCTAGCTAGTAACCCTGAGGTTGGACAACGGGAGGCTATATAGGCCAGGGTCAGTCTCAATCTAAATAGAAAACGCTAATCTCAAACTAATAGTAGCAGTTAACCACAACAATCATGCTTCTGGCTTTCTTACAATGATCTAGGTCGTATTACAATACGATAGGAATAACTTACCGAAGGAATTCTCCTTAATATACCTCGAACGCTGACTTTTGTTTAACTGGCGAGTTTAACCTTGTAAACAACGGTTCCACCCTACTGCAACCTTTATGCTGAAAGAATATGGCTAATTTCAATACTAAATTCAGCAAATAACGATAACTTTAGATAATAATATCAAATTTGGAATAACTCGGCCGAAAACCTATAATTTCCCAAATAACTCGGCTGAAAACCTACAATTTTCCGAGAGTTCAGAAGGGAGAAAAGCTTACCTAAAGCCTGTGGTCGTTTAGGATTCAATTTGGAGTAATTCTAACAACTTTTACTCAGCGGAGTTCCAGTATGCCGAACGAATTTTTGAGAAATAACTCCGTAGTAATGCTTCCCGTAGGCCAAGGACTCGTTACCCAAAGTTAATTTGCGTTTGAATGGCATTTAGTAGCGTAATTTGACGAAAATTAATTGAAAGTTGCATTCTCTCTCACCTTTGGCCGAAGGATACTTTTCATATGATTTAAAATTGAACT
>JACEIK010002215.1:3401-28800 GCA_018107945.1 Datura stramonium | reverse complement strand
TTTTTTTTTTTTTTTATCATGTTTTAAGATGATTATCCTTATGAAATGCATGATTTCATGAATGTGTGTGTTAAATGAGATAACAAGTGTTTTTAGATGATTTTAGCCGGTAAAACATGGAAAAAGACTCAAAAATAGTCCAAGATGTGGAAAGAAGAATTTGAGAAAATTTGGCCTAGTGAGATAGCTAGAGTGGCGCGCCAACCACTGAATTTCAGAGAAAATTGTGCTCAAGGTGGTGTTATGGCTGGCGTGGCATGCCAAACCTTAAACTTCAATAGAATTTTTTATCAACACCTTGGCGAATTGTCGAGTAGAGCACCAGAGAGCTTCCGAACTTGGAAAAATTTTCTAACACTCTAGTGCATTGGCAAAAGTGGTGCGCCAGGTCCCAGAAGTATAGAATTTTTACTAACACCTTGGCGAGATAGGAGAAGTGATGCGCCAGAGTCTCAACTTCAGAGGAAATTCAAGCCAAGTCTGGTGAGATGGTTGGCATGGCACACCAGGGCCTATTCGGGATGGATTTTTCTAAGTCCAAAAGCTGAATTACTCAAGAGAAGAAGAATCAATTGTTACCTTGCTTATAAATACCTTGTCTAGGGCATTCATTAGGAATCTTTCATCAGATAAATCAATTGTACGCAGTCTTTTGAGGGAGAGACAAGAAGTTCATTTTCTTCTAGGTTTTTCTTCTTTACTTTTATCTTTGTTAATTTGAATGATGAATACTTTAGTTTTGCACTTGAACATGAGTGGATAAACTCTTGTTTTGGAATTTTAGCCATGGCTGAGGGTTGTAGTTTGAATATTCGTTTATGCTAGACTTTCAATTCTTATTTTCAAGATTGTTTATGCTTACTTAATTTTATGCTTATTGTTAGACTGATCACCTTTCAAATATTATATGTTGGCTCGGCAGTTAAACTCGGGAGAAGGAACTAATGAAGTTTAAAAGGAAGCATAGAATAGGTTTCAATTATCTTGTTCAATAGTTCAAGAATTGATTTCATTGTTGAGGATAGGGATAACCCTGCAACCCTATTCAGTAGAGCCAAGAAGCTTCAACCATTGTCTCATGTTTCTCCTGCAACCATAGGATATAGGTGTTAGGGTTCATGAGATAGTTTTTGGCTATTCGGGAGAATAGTTGAGAAGTGAGTTCGTAACTTGCAACTAGAAATCTTAGAAGAATGTTGTCTAGCGTATTCGAATCCTAAAACTCAACATGAAAGCAAAAAGTGCTAAGACCCTAAATTTCTATCATCGTTTGACTTACAAACTCTTTGAAACTAAAATTAGTTTTTATTTTAATTTGTATTCCAAGTTTAATAGAATAACCCCAAAACAATTTCTCCATTTTACTTGTGTTTTTATGAGTAGTGAAATGAAGGTTCAAACTTATGCAATTAATCTATCAAGTCTCTGTGGATATGATATCGGGACTTCACTTTCCTATATTACTTGACGACCACGTGCGCTTGGTGAATTAAATTTTTAGCGCCGATGTCGAGGACTTGAATTGATTAATTATTTTTTGTAAGAATTTTTATTATACTATTCTGCATTTTACGTTTATTGTTGGTAATTGAAAGTTTCAGGTGGTGTTTGTCAGTGTATACCTACTACTAGAAGTCAGAGACAACTCTTGGCTCACTTTGATTCGGAAATTGAAAGAACTTTTTGTCGGTTAACAATGGTAGAAAACAATGAGCAAGCACAGGGCAACAACCAAGACAGGATTTCAGTGCTCAATTTTGCTCGGCCAAACTTGGAGAATGCTTCCAAAGCAATCATCAAGTCGGCCATCACTGAAAACTTTGAGTTAAAGGAGGGAACCTTATGGTTGATTCAAAATACTTGTCAATATTAGGGCAAGCAGCATGAGGATCCCCATAGGCATTTGATGACATTAGTGGAACTTCGTGAGAATTTTCACTATCAAAATGTTTCGGATGAGTATGTTAAGCTCACTTTGTTCCCATTTTTGTTGATTGGAGAAGCGAAGGAGTGGCTTCAAAATGAGTTAGCTGGGTCCATCACTACTTGGGAAGCTCTTTCCAACAAGTTTATAAAAAGGTTTTTCTCTTCCAGGAGAATAGAGGAGTTGAGAGGAAAGATCTCACGATTTATTCAGAAGGATGGTGAGACCTTGGCTCAAGCTTGGGAGAGATACAAGGGATACTTGTGAGATTGTCTGCGTCACATGCAACCAAAGGAGATCATTGGGCATAACTTCATAGAAGAGCTGAATCCAGAATGTAAGATTCTATTGGACACTACCACACAGGGGAAAATCTTGTCCAAAAGCTATGATGAGATAGAGGCTCTGCTGAATCTCATGTCAGCTGGGAATCAAGATTATCAGGATTCAGACAAAGATTTTACAGCGAAAAAAGTCCCAAGAAAACTTGAGGTTGATGGTGTAGCGGCAATTCAGGAAGATATTAATCAGTTGGTGAATGTGATCAGCAAGTTAGTGACTACACCAGCAGCAAGTCAGGTTTATTAGGTTTAGACTTCACCACCATCATATGAGGCGTGTGGAAAAAGTCATGCATATTTAGGTTGTCCACTAAACCCAGATTCTATCTTTTTTTGGATCAACAAGGTTGTAATAGAGGCTTTACAGGAAATAGTTACAATCATGGGTACAAGAATGTAGCTAATCCCCCATAGGGAGGAAATCAAAACTTTCAAAGGCCCTCGAACAACTTCTACAGACCTTAAGGCCAGCAGTAGGACAGTTCTTTAGAGGGGACCATGAAGCAGTGGATGGTTCCGCAGACTCAGGTTGTTAATGAGATGTAGAAGTCAATCCACGAATTAGAGAGGCAAATGGGCCAATTGGCCCTTCAGCAGACGAATAGACCACAAGGGGCACTTCCAAGTAACATTGAGAAGAATCCCAAGGAGAATGTCAGCACCATATCATTACGCAATGTAAAGAAGTTGGGTGAAGTGATACCCATAGGTAACAAGACAGAGACAGAGCAGGTTGCAAAGTCAAAGCAGGAGGTTGGTGAGTCAAGTCATTCACAGCCGAAAGTGGTAGATGTTAGACCACCCCCTCTATTTCCATAGAGATTCAAAAAACAGAAGGAGGACGCAGCTTGTAAGAAGTTTATTGATGTGTTGAAGTAGGTGCATGTTAATCTACCTTTTGGTAGAGTTGTTGCAAGAAGTTCCGAAGTATGCCATATATATCAAGGATATTGTGGCAAATAAATGAAGGCTCACAGAGTTTGAGACCGTAGCTCTCATAGAAGAGTGCAGTTTTCGGGTGCAAAATAAAATTTTGAAGAAGCTGAAAGATCCTAGGAGCTTCACTATTCCAGTAGTTATTGGTAGCTGAGAGTTTAGCTCAACATTGTGTGATCTGGGTGCAAGCATCAATCTTATGTCTGCATTTTTGTTTAGAATGTTGGAGTTTGGAGAACCACGACCCACCATAGTGACATTATAGTTGGCTGATAGGTCCATCACTTATCCCGAGAGCATTATTGAAGATGTGTTGATCAAAGTAGGATCATTCATCCTGTCGGTGGATTTTATCATCCTTGACTATGAGGCTGACGAAGCAGTTCCCATAAAGAGGATTCTTGGCTATCGCTGATGCAGTTATAAGGGTGAAGTCAGGCAAGATGTCGATTACTGTGGATGGCCAAGAGGCTTTCTGATGTATTCAGAGCAGCAAGATTATCATCCCATTATGAGGAGCTAAAGACCATCATGGCAGTAGAGCCTGGAATGTCTACTAAGGCTTTAGAGTAGTATTTATCATAGGAAGATCCACTTGGGAGAGCGTTGGTATATGGGAAAGAATAGGTGAATAGTTTAGAGGCGACTGAATGTTTAGTAGTCTTAGATGCTACTAGATCCTACATCAGGAGATATGCTCCTTTGAAGACGCTCGACAAATCTTTAACTTGGGAGAAGTCGAAGCCCTCTACTGAAAAGGTTCTAGTTCTTGAATTAAAACATTTACCTACTCATTTGAAATATGCTTATTTAGGCAGTGATAAATCACTGCCTGTGATAATATTTGCTTTGTTGTCTGATGAACAGATTGACAGGTTGCTGAAAGTGCTACAACATCATGTGACAACGATTGGTTGGACCATAGCTGACATAAAGAAGATAAGCAATTCCTTTTACATGCATAAAATACTATTAGAAGAGGGTGCCAGATCCAGTGTTAAACACCAGCGGATACTGAACCCAATCATGAAGGAAGTGGTAAAGAAGAAAATAATAAAGTGGCTAGATGCGAGCATCATTTCTCCTACTTCAGACAGTCATTGGGTGAGCCCAGTTCAGTGTGTCCCGAAAAAGGGTGGAATGACGGTGGTGCAAAATGAGATAAATGAATTAATACCTCAAAGAATAGTCAGGGTGGAGGATCTACATTGACTACTGCAAGATTAATACAACCAACAGGAAGGATCACTTTCCATTGCCCTTTTTGGATCAGATGTTGGATAGGTTAGTTGAGCATGACTACTATTACTTTCTAGATGGGTACTCCAGATACAATCAGATCATGATAGCATAGGAGGACCAGAAGAAGACTACTTTAACTTTTCCTTTTGATACCTTTGAATTCCGAAGGATTCCATTTAGACTATGTAAAGCCTAGGAACGTTCCAGAGGTGCATGCTAGCTATTTTCACAAACATGATAGAGAAATTCGTTAAAGTGTTCATAGACGACTTCTCAGTCTATGAAAGTGACTTCAATGACTGCTTGAATCATCTAGACACGGTGTTATCCAGGTTGTCACAACCTGAATGGGGCTCGGATTGTAACACGGGACAAGGAGCCCCGAGAGATCTCAAGTCGACCCATGACATAAGCATAAATCTGACTCAATCAAGAACTGAATAACCAACAATACAATCATAGCGGAAGTCTAACTTGAATATAACATCAGAACATAAAATCCGAAGCTGAATACATACATATGTTTGAATAGCCTCTAAATATGACGAGTTGATGGGACAAGACTCCAACTAACTCAACAAGCTAAAACTAAAATACATAAATAAAAGATGAATAGTATAGTCCTCGAAAGATGAGGACTCACCAACAAAGCAACAGTAACTCCGACAAGCTGACTAAGAGCGGGGCTGAAGCTGAGAACCGGGTTCTGTATCATGAAATAATACAGCATAGAAAGTATGCGGTCAGTACGTGAAATGTACCGAGTATGCAAGGTAAGTAAGACCGCTAAAGTAAGTAAAATCATTTAAGTGCGATGCATTAATTAAACATAAACATCAGTAAACTAAGAGTAGGGCTTGCATGCATTCTCTGAAAACATAATCTCTTCATAACATGACATAACATAACTTCATAACATCATAACTAAATCGATTGACTCAAAGCTGAATTCTGACATTTATAAGTAAAAGATGAACATTGAGTCAAACCTGCTTTAGAACATGCATTTACATAAATCTCATAAGTAACGAAACAGGCATATCTGAAATCATGAGAAACAATGGGAGACTTGTCTTTTAACTGACATACCACGATAGAGCTTACGTAGTCCCGACTATTACACTCAAGTGAGCAGAGCCTCCCAAAGCCTTGTCAGGGCTAAGGACGCTACCATGATATCGATATCAAGCTGAAGGCCCATTCGGGCAAAGGAAGCTCACAAGGGAGGTCCCAAATCATATAATAGTATAAACCTACGTTGGAGCATAGTTATGAGGCATAGGGTAATCGACCCATAGCCTACTCGGTGCTAGACCATATTCCCAAAAATATGCATATGCTCTATATCATTTATAACGAAGGTTAACATCGTCTATAGATGAAGATCAATGATCAAATACATCTCAAATATGAAATCATGCATATGAGAAGCTTTTAGTTCAAAACATACCACAAGCTGAAAGAATAATAGGGAGTCTTTGCTCCAAAACCATGTGGTAAGCTATGAATAAGAAGACTTAACTCAAAACATACCACAAGCTAATAATATAGAATTGGGAGTCTTCGCTCCAAAATAATGTGGTAAGCTTAATTCGGGAAAAATCATCATTTCATACTTAACGTGTGGGCATTGCCCAAAACTTTATCATACTTAGAAATACTCAATTCTCATCAAAAACATAATTGTAAACATGGGTAGATTAAATCATGTTTTTCATCATAATATCTCATCATCATCATCACATATTCATCACAAATCTCATCTTTCATGAACATCTCATCCATGGGATTTTAAATTCATAAAGCTACAATCATGATTTTAAATTGAAACATTATAAAATTTTCCCATGCTTCATAATTCAGTAGTAGAATCATAATCAAATCATACCCATGTATAGAAATAGAAGTGTTATGCCCCGTAAGTTTTAATGTTTAGTCGGCTTATTCGTATGTTAGTTAAGAGTTTTAGAGTTCAATATCTACGAGGAAGGGCCCGCGAAAAGGTCGAACGAGCACGGAATCGGGACCGCGCGGGAGAAGGCCGGACCAGCTACCCAAAGGGGCAACGTGGCAAGGACCCTCCCTGGCGCGTTGGGCTCCATGGCATGGCCCAGAATTGACGCGTTGGGGTTCATGCCACGAACCCCGTGTCCACCACCCAAGCCTTATATATATTAAATCGGATCATTTGATTTCATTCCTAATAAGCAAAACCCCGCGATCAGAGAAGGAAACTCACCATTTTTATCCTAATTTCCTCCATTTAAGCTATGAAACGCTGCCCGAATTTGAATTAACTTCGGGTATCGAAGTTTAAGGCTGCAAGAAGCATTACTACGGAGTTAGTTTCGCAAAATTCACCCGGCGAATCGTAACCCCGCCGAGCTAAAGTTGTTGGAATTGCTCCAAACTAGTGTTGATACGATAACAGGCTTAAAGTAAGCATTTCTCCCTTCTAGATTCTCGAGAAATTACAAGTTTTTGACCATGTTCTGTCAAGTTGAAATATAGTTATTATTTATATGTAAAGTTATCTTTTTTATCGAATTTAGTACTAGAATTAGCCTCATTCTTCCAATAATACAAGTGCAGTTGAGAAGAGCAGTTGAATACGAGCTGAAACTCGCCAGTTAATCAGTAATCGATGAACGAGGTATGTTAAGGCAGTTTCCTTTGACAAGTTAATTTCTTTAGCATGATAGCTCAGTTTGAAATCCAGTAAGATTACCAGAAGCATGTATGTTATTATTAGTTGTTGTTATTAGCTGAGATCAGTATTTCATATTAGTTTGGAATTGATTATGCCTATATAGCCTCCATGACCGACCCCAGGGTTATTAAATGTGTCGACGCCCACCAAGGGCGAGATGACGTTGCTCTACGGAGCGGTATGCCGTCCGTCAGGGATGAAGATGGGGTCCCAGGTCCCCATATGTCGTGGTTGGCTTTATACACCCCCGTCAAGCCTGGTGCCCGGGGTGCAGATACCAGGAGTGCACCAGACTCAAACATAGTTACAGTCAAGGGCCAAGCGGGCTTAGTTGCAGATCCAGGGGATTGGTAGGACGGGTATAACTATTAGTTGACCAGTGTGACCTTGGATAAGGGTATATAGACTGAGGTGTACTCACCAGGGCTTATGGGGGCCCTAGGTGGTTATTCTGTACTGGTTGTACCTTCCGGCTTATGGGGCCCAGGTAAGGTTTATGTTTGCTTTAGTTATTGATAGATAGACAGTAATACATTTTATTACTCAGGTATGATCCCTATTCCTTCATTTCAGTTACTCTCAGTTTTATCTTTTTATTTCAGTCATTTACAGTTATCGCCTTACATATTCAGTACATATTGTATTGACGCCCTTTTTGGGGTGCTGCATTACTTGCCTGCAGATACGGATAGATGAGGAGCAGGTCCCTCGTAGCTTTTAGCCAGCATCACCAGAGTAGTATCTCCTTTCTTCCGGAGCTTATAGACAGAAGGTTTATTCCTTTTTGATTGTACAGTTTTGGGTAGGTCGGGGCCCTGTCCCGACCATCACATTACTCCTAGAGGCTTGCAGATTGTTTTTATTTCCCTGTGGTTAGCTGTTATTGGCCGTGTGGGGCCTATATGTGCTTTAGTTTATGTGTTGTCCATGTGGGGCCTATATGTGTTTAAGATTACATGTTGGTCGTGTGGGGCCTTATTTAGCTGACAGGTTAGTGGCCTTGTCGGCCATAATTTAGCTTAGCACTGGTTTTACTTCACAATCATAACTAGACATCATGGTGGTCTTGTCAGCCCGCATAGGATTCCCTGTTATTGTCTGTTTTTGGTTAACTGTTTTCTTTTACAGGTGGCTATAAGGCCTTGTCGGCCGGAGGTTGTATTTACAGTCGAGATATAACCCGTTGTTTTCTTGATTTGGGAAGTAAGCTGGCACCAGAAGTGCTTAGGCTCAGTCAGCTCAGTCAGTTCAGATCCTAGTAGTGCACCAGGTGCCAGTCATGCCTCCCAAGGTGGAGCATGACAAGAAGATTCATGCATTTGGGTTAAAACCCCATAGATTAGACATAGAATTTCATACTTTAGAGAGGAATTGGGCATGGGTGTGAAAGGAATCACCCATTCATGACCTTACATACCTGTTGGAGGCTAAATCCAACTCTCCCTTGAATGCCCAAAAGAAAACTGAAAGGAATTGAAGATCACTAGCTTGAGCACCCTCTCAAATCTCTTCTACTTTGCATACATGGATGGAAAATAAGTAGTCTGAACTTAACCTATAAAAGGACACTATTCATACCCCAAAACATCGTAGTTTAGGCTTAAGGAACTTAGAAATTTCGAAAAGGCCCTTACTAACTTCCCAGAAAAAAACTGTCAGGTGGCCCTAACAAGTAACCTGACGACTCGTGAGTAGGGGATACAACTCGTGGTGTCATTCATTATGTTCACTGCTTAACAAATCTTTTGTGCTCGTCACAGGTCATCTCACGACTCGTTATGGGTGACCACGACTCGTGGTCACCATCCATGAAGTACACTGCCTCACTTTTCTTTTCCTTTCTTACTTCCCTCCCCACGGTTGACCCAACGACTAGTGGGGCCTGACCACGAGTCATGGTCTTACCCGTGGGGTCTCATCTCTTCTAGTTCTTCACACTGATCCACAGGACTTCCCACGAGTCACCTCACGACTGGAAGTGGGCTGCTCTCCGCGAGTCTTCCCACGACTCATTACGAGTGCGCAATATTTTCAACTTTTCTCGTTTCAACTCCCGGGTTTGATCCTTAGGCTTCTGAGGTATAACAATATCTCCTCCTTGGGAACATTTGTCCTCTAATGTTGGAAAAACACACATAAGCGAGAGATATGCAATTACCTACTTCAAATCTTGTTATTTAGACCAGAAAGCGACGGAATGACTACCTCGATTCAAAATACATGCATTTTGAAATGAATTCACAGTCATACATACATTCACCTACATAAAAAAGCCTGCACACATGATAGACATGAAACTAAATAGAGTTTTGGGAAAAGCGATACCTCAAGTCGGAGGCGGGCGTAGAGAATAAATGTGGGTATCTAGCCATCATATCCACTTTGGCCTCAGCGTAGCTCCTTCAACATGCTGATTTTCATAATACTTTAGCGAAGCTACTTGTTTGTTCCTTAGCTTCCTAACCTGACAATCTAATATTTCCATTGGGATCTCCTCATAGCTAAGGCTATCTTTTACACCAACGTTGTCCACTAGAACTACTAGAGAATTTAGATTACTGACATTTCTTCAAAAGTGATCGTGAAACACGGGATGCACGAAGACAACTCACGAGGGGAACGCTCCAACTCATATGCTACCTTACCAACTCTTCTCACGATCCGGTAAAGGGACCAACATAGCAGGGGCTGAATTTTTCTTTCCTTTCAAACCGCATCACTCCCTTTATGGGGGATACCTTGAGAAACATCCAATCATCAATACACCAAATTCTAATTCTACTCTCCTTCTCACGTCTGCGTAGGACTTTTGATGACTACGAGCTATTTTTAGTCACATCCCTTATCAACTGAACCTTCACCATAACCTCATGAATCGAATGCCGGGTCCTATCATAGGCGCCTCACCAACCTTAAATATCAGTGGGCGTCTGCGTCTCCGTCCATAAAGAGCCTCGAAGGTGCCATTGGATGTTTGGAGTGATAGCTATTATTGCAAGAAAAATCGATTAGGGAAAGTGTTTATTCAACTACCTTTGAGTCCATCACATGCTATCAACATGTCTTCGAGAATGCAGGATGATGCGCTCCCAGCAGCCATCCGTTTGCGGGTGGCTATTGTCTTGAGCTTAACACGAGTACCTAGCCTTTTTGAAATGATCTCTAGACTTGAGAGGTAAGGCGAGTACCTTTATCGACATGACGAGACAAGGGAACCCCATGCAACCTAACCAACTCCCAAAGGTATAACTTAGCATAATCCTTACGTTGAGTGGTAGTTTTGGTAGGTAAAAATGCGCCATGTGGTCCTTTGTCCACGACAACCCAAATAGAATCATATTGCCTATGAGTCCAAAGGTAAACCTGTAATGAAGTCCATATTAATTTCTTCCCATTTCCAAGCAGGAATACTGATATCCTGAAGTACACACCCCGATTTGATGCTCAATCTTCACCTGTTGATAGTTTGAACACTTAGCCACAAATTACACTTCTATTTTTTTCATGTCATTCCACTTAGGTAGACTTCACGTAAATTCTACGGTACATCTTGGTGGCACCTGTATGGTTGAATACCTAGATCCATGGCCTCATTACCAACATCCGGCTCCTCAAATCACCAATGTATGGAAAACACAAGCGACCCTAATATCGAAGCACATCATCTCCCCCTTTGGAGAAGACCTCCACTCGGCGATTCGAATGGCTTCCTTCTTCACTAAGATCGGGTTCTCATCTTTTCTAGCTTTAACATCGGTCAGCAAGGAAGATTCTGACCCGTTCTGGACAACAACACCGCCATCGGTTGAGTCGACCAACCTAACTCCCAACCTTGCGAGTCGATGTACATCTTTCACCAACTCCTTCTTTTCTTCATCCACATGGGACACACTCTCCATAGAGATCCTACTAAGTGCATCCGCTACCATATTGGCCTTACCCAGGTATTGAGAACACTCATATCGTAGTCCTTGAGTAGCTCCAACCACCTCCTTTGTCAAAAATGAGATCTTTACGTGCGAACACATGCGCAGATCTTGTGGTATGTAAACACATCCACATGGACCCCATACAATGTCTGTATATCTTCAATGCGAATACCACATTGCCAACTCTAGATCATGGAGTGGGTAATTCTTCTCATGGATCTTCAATTTGTCTAGAAGGCATATGCTATCACCTTTCCTCATTGCATCAATACACAAGCAGAGTCTAATTCTTGAAGCATCACGGTACACCCATAAAACCATCCCAGAGTACCCTCGGGTAGGAGCAACTTTCTCGTGCGGTAGTGAGTCGAGTCTTCAACTCTTGGAAGCTCTTCTCACAAGCCTCCGACCATTGGAACTTTACCTTTTTTTTAGTCAACTTGGTCAAAGGTGTTGCAATCGATGAGAAGCCTTCAACAAATCTGCAGTAATAACTAGCTAGGCCCAAGAAACTTGAATATCAGAAGGATTCTGATCTAAGCCAATTCTTCACCGCCTCGATTTTATGAATCTACCTTTATGCTACCCTCACTTGACACCCGGATGGCCCAAATGCTACGAATTCCAACTAAAACTTCACTTGCTGAACTTGGCGTACAATTGGCGATCCTTGAGAGTCGAAGCACTACTCTCAAATAAACGGCATGCTCCTCCTTGCTCCGAGGTATATAAGGATGCCATCAATGAACATGATGTGAACATGTCCAGATATTGCTTGAACACCATGTTTATCAGGTTAGTGAAAGCTGCCGAGGCATTCGTTAGCCCAAAAGACATGACTACAAACTCATAATGGTCAAACCGCGTCCTGAAGGCTGTCTTGAGGATATCACTCTCCCGAACTTTGAGGCGTATGCCGGACACGAGATCTTTGAGAAACACTTGGCACCCTGAAGCTGGTCAAACAAATCATCAATCTTGGGTAAAGGATACCTGTTCTTGATGGTGACTTTATTCAATTGTTGATAATCAATACACATACAAAGAGAAGTATCCTTCTTTTGGACAAAGAAGCGATGCACCCCATGGAGACTTGCTTGGTCTAATAAAACCCTTATCTAACAATTCCTTCAACTCCTCTTTCAACTCCTTTAGCTCGGTTGGAGCCATCTTGTAGGGAGGAATAGATATAGGCTGCGTCGGGAAGAAAGGTCAATACCGAAATCAATCTCCCGCTCGGGAGAACACACAGTAAATCATCGGGGAAAGACCTCTAGATACTCACGTACAAGCTGGAACCATTGGATAGTCGGGGTCTCGAGACCCAACATCCTTAAACCTAACTAGATCATACATGCAACCCTTAGAAATCATCTTCCTAGCCTTAAGGTAGGAAGTAGAAATGACCTACGAGCCACCGAGATAAACTACCCTTCCATTCTAAATGGCTTACACGGAAATTTGACTCTACTACCCGGGTTCTACAATTAACCGAAGAATAGAATGCAAATAGCCAATCCATGCCGAGAATAATATCAAAATCGGTCATGGCTAACTCCTATCAAATATGTTGTTGGTGACCTTATGAAGAATTGAGGCTGGACAACCTTTATACATAATCTGGTTATGTGAGTCACCTATTTGATAGAAACTGAAGGTTCTAACAAGACTTCGGGAGGCGGCTGCGGAAGCTGCGGCCACATAAGGTGTCACAAAAGACAAGGTAGCCCGGATCTAGCAAAGCATAAACATCAATGTGGAAAACTCGCAACATACCGGTGACCACATCTGTGGAGACCTCCTACTCTTAACATGATGCTAAAGAAGCATAGAACCTATTCTAAAGATTGTCAGAGCGGCTATGCTAGTAGATGCCCCTGATGTGTTGTGCGTGCGGGAGGTTCTTGAACTAGAAGAGCTGGCCTCGGGCCCCCAGCTTGATCTGTCTCATTACAACTGGACAATCTCTAAGCATGTTTCAGGCTGCCCACACCGAAACAAGCACTTAAACACGCCAAGTCTTGGCCTATGTGCCCTCGACCACATTTGCGACAAGGTGGATGCTAGAATCTGGGTCCTTTGCTCGACCCCTCGAGCGTGCAGCCCTCTGTGATCATACCGGGCACAGGATGGAGACACTCAATGTTGAAGATGTTGGGGCTGATGATCTGGTGAGTACGTTGTCGGTGCCCACCCTTAGGACTTCTGCGAGAGAATTTGTGGTCCTTGGTCACGGCCCTTTGGCATCCCTCTCTCGAATGCGCCGCCTCCATCTGTTGGTGTACAACACTATCAGGCAAATCCATATCTGATGGAGCATAGCAGTCCTACAATCCTTGTCCAAATAGCCCGTTACTCCATGGGCCAGAATCTACTCACCGCATCCTTTGATCGGTTACCAACTCACAGGGCATCTTCGATGGCGGAGTAAAGCTCAAGGGCATACTCTTGTATATTCATTTTCCCTTGCTTCAAATTCACAAACTCGGCTACCTTTGGCTCCCTCATCTCATGAGGGAAGAACTAGTCTAGAAATGCAACATGGAACTCATGCCAAGTGACGGACACACTCCTGCTGCCACTGCTATCCTTCCATTGGCGGAACTCAAATATACGTAGCCCACTTTTAATTGATAAAGAGGCTAACTCGTCGCACTCAACCCCATTCACCCCCATGACTTGGGTGATCTTGACAATCTCATCTATGAACTCATGTGGGTACTCATCTACCTTAGGCAAAGACTCAGTAGTTCATCCTCAAGAAGTCTGTGACTCGATACGCATTGTGTTGCCATTTTGCGAAACATGTGCAATGGCCTGATGATTGACACAGTGGTCAAGGACAACGCAAGCATCTGAATAATGACGGAAACTCATCATGGGCGGTGGCTCTAATGCACAGGGCTTGGTGCCCATGACCATTGCCACCCTCATGGCCTTCACCATCTCCATTCCTCCTTCTGTTCCCTCTTCGAGCCACTTAATTTTGCAATCGTAAATAGCATGAGTTGGGAGGATAGATGGAGCTTTTCATCGCACGATATAGATTATGAAAAGAAGGGGAACATTTTAAATGTTTCATAGCCTCTTCGTCATAAGTGTGGCGTGCTTCATACCCATGAAAAAGACTCTACTTAACGCAACTTTCAAAAATCCTAAGACTCTTCAAAACCTAATGTTCCAATACCAAGTTTGTCACGATCCAAATGGGGCCCCGGTCGTAACACGAGACAAGGAGCCCCGAGAGACCCCAAGTTGACCCATGACACTTAAGCATACATCTAACTCAATCAAAAGCTGAATAACCAACAATACAATCATAATTGGAAGTCTAGCAGATATAACACCCCGAACATAAAATCAAAGTTGAATACATACATATGCGAATAACCTCTAAACATGAAGAGTTGATGGGACAAGACCCAACTAACACAACAAAAGTGGCCAGGAAATACATAAAGAAAGAGTGAATAGTCTAGGCCTCGGAAGATGAGGACTCACCAACAAGAAATGCTAACTCAGACAAGGCGACTAAGAGCAGGGTTGAAGTTGAGAACCGAGTCTGTATCATGAAATAATACAGCATAGAGCATGCGGTCGGTACGTGGAATGTACCGAGTATGCAGAGTAAGTAAAACCGCTAAAGTAAGTAAAATCATTTAAGAGCAATGCATTAATTAAACATAAACATTAATAAGCGAGTAGGGATTGCATGCATTCTTTTTGAAAACATGATCTCTTCATAACATGACATAACATAACTTCACTTAACATCATAAGCTGATAGTTAACTCAAAAGTTGAATTCGTATTTATAAGTAAGGTAGAACATTGAGTCAAACCTTCACTAGAACATGCATTTACATAAATCTCATAAGTAAGGAAAAATGCATATCTGAAATCATGAGGAACAATGGGAGACTCGTCTTTTAACCGACATATGGCGATAGAAGTGCAGTAGTCCCGAAAATTACACTCGAAGTGGGAAGAGCCTCCCAAAAGTCTTTCCGAGAGAGGACCGCTACCATGATATCGGTATCAAGGCGAAGGCCCATTCGGGCAAGGGGAAGCTCACAAGGAGGTCCCAAATCATATAATAGTATAAACCTACATTTGAGTGTAGTTCTTAGGCATAGGGTGATCGACCTATAGCCTACTCGGTGCTCGATATTACTCCCAAAAAAATATGCATATGCTCACCATTTATTTATAACGAAGCTCAACATCGCATATTGTGAAGCTCAATGATCAAATACATCTCAAATATGATCATGCATATGAGAAGCTTTTAGTTCAAAACATACCATAAGCTGAAAACATAATGGGAGCCTTTGCTCCAAAACCATGTGGAAGCTATGCATAGGAAGACTTAACTCAAAAAATACCACAATCTAAGAATATAGAATTTGGAGTCTTCACTCCAAAACTATGTGCTAAGCTTAATTCGGAAAAATCATCATTTCATACTTACCGTGTGGGCATTGCCCAAAAGCTTTATCATACTGAAATACTCAATTCTCGCCAGAAAACATAATTGTAAACATGGGTAGCTTCAAATCATGCTTTTCATCATAATTTATCACAAATTTCATCTTTCATGAACATCTCATCCATAGGCTTTTTAAATTCATAAAAGCTACAATCATGATTTTAAATTGAAAACATTATAAAATTTGCCCATGCTTCATAACTTCGATGAAGTAGAATCATAATCAAATCATAGCCATGTATAGAATAGAAGATTCATGCATTTTAAGGTAGAAGTTGACTGCCCTAATTTCTGCTTGAGAGGAATGACCTGAGTTCTACGATGCATTTGGGTTAAAACCCCATAGATTAGACATAGAATTTCATACTTTAGAGAGGGATTCTGCATGGGTGTGAAAGGAATCACTCATTCATAACCTTACATACATGTTGGAGGCTGAATCCAACTCTCCCTTGAATGCCCAAAAGAAAATTGAAAGAAATTGATGATCACTAGCTTGAGCACCCTCTCAAATCTCTTCTACTTTGCATGCATGGATGGAAAATAAGTAATCTGAACTTGAACCCATAAAAAGCCACTATTCATTCCCCAAAACGTCATAGTTTAGGCTTTAGGAACTTAGAAATTTCGAAAAGGCTCTTACTAACTTCGCAGAAAAAACTATCAGGTGGCCTTAATGAGTAACCTGACGACTCATTACTAGGGGGTACGACTCGTGGTGTCATCCGTTATGTTCACTGCTTAACAAATCTTCTGGGCTCGTCACGGGTCATCTCAAGACTCGTTATGGGTGACCACGACTTGTGGTAACCACCCGTGAAGTACACTACCTCACTTTTCTTTTCCTTTCTTACTTCCCTCCCCACGACTGACCTAACGATTCATGGGGCCTGACCACGAGTCATGGTCTCGCCCGTGTGGTCTCATCTTTTCCAATTCTTCTCACTAATCCCTAGGCCTTCCCCACGAGTCACCTCATGACTCGTGGGCTACTCTCACGAGTCTTCCCACGACTCATTTTGAGTCTACTGCAAAATTTTCAACTTTTCTCCGTTTTAACTCCCGGATCTGATCCTTAGGATTCCAGGGTATAACATAGGTGTGAGGAGATAAATCTTGTTGTGAATTGGAAAATTTTTCATTTTATGGTACGTGAAGAGATAGTCTTCGGTCACAAAATTTCAGAAGTTGGTATTGAGGTAGACCGTGCTAAGATTAAGGCCATTGAGAAGCTACCATCCCCTGTCTCTATAAAAGGGGTGCACAACTTTTTAGGATATGATGGTTTCTACGGGAGGTTCATTCAGGAGTTTTTCAAGATAGCTAGCCCGATATGTAAACTTTTCAAAAAGGATGTGAAATTTGATTTCAATAGAGAATGTATGAGGCTTTCAATACTCTGAAGGAAAAGCTGATAACAACTCCAATTATTATTTCTCCAGACTAGTCATTACCATTCATTGTGATGTGTGATATCAGTGATTTATCTATAGAGAGAGAGCAATACGACATTTTCACGCAAAATTTCTTTCCNGTGATGTGTGATATCAGTGATTTATCTATAGGAGTTGTTTGGGGCAGAACAGAGGAAAGAGATTTCAGCCCATTTATTATGTAGGCAAATTTGTGGTATATACTTTTGATAAGTTTCGGGACTACTTAGTGGGAACAAAGATGGTAGTGTATATTGACCATGTTGTAATCAGATACTTGTTTGCAAGGAAAGATGATAAACCCAGGCTAATTCGATGGATACTACTACTTCAAAGATTTGATATTGAGATCATAGACCGGAAAGGCATAGAGAATCAAGTAGCAAATCATGTGTCTCAATTGAAGGATAGAAAGCATATTGATTGTAAAGAAGAAATTGCTAAGATATTTCCTGAGGAACAGTTATTTGCTATGAACGTCCCTAAGTTGCTTTGGTATGCTAACATAGTGAACTTTCTGGTTAGTAGTGTACATCTACCAGATGAAACTCGAGATAGGAAAAGGAAATTCCTTCATGATAGAAGATTCTACATATGGGATGAGTCATTTCTATACAAAGTGGGACCAGATCAGTTGGTCAAAAGATGTATTCCCGAGGAAGAAGTGCACTAGATTTTGGAAAGCTATCATTCTTTACCTTAAGGAGGACATCACAGGGGGGATAGAACCACTGCAAAGGTCCTTCAAGCTAGATTTCATTGGTCGGCCTTGTTCAAGGATATTTATTTGTTTGCAAAATCTTGTGACAGAGTTCAAAGAATAGGAAACATATCAAAAAGGTAGGAGATACCTCAAAAAGGTATTATGGAGGTGAAAGTGTTTTCCTGTTGGGGAATTGATTTTATGGGGCCATTCATCCCATCCAATGGTAACAAGTGCAATTGGTAGCTATGGATTATGTGTCAAAGTGGGTGAAGGCTGCATCGCTGCCTACAAATGATGCAAAGGCAGTAACCAGGTTCTTGAAGAGGAATATCTTCATCCATTTTGGAACATCTAGAGCTATCATCAGTGATGAAGGTACGCATTTTTGCAATAGTCTTTTCAATAATATGTTGGAAAAATACAATGTGAAGCATAAGGTGCAATAACTTACCCCTACAGACTAGTGAAAAGATGAAAGTATCAAATAAAGAAATCAAATAAATTCTTGATAAGATTGTAAGGACAAACAGGAAAGACTGGTCTAGCAAGCTGGATGATGCATTGTGGGCTTGCAGGACTGCTTTTAAGACTTCTATTTGCACTTCTCCATACAAGTTAGTTTTTGAAAAAATATGTCATCTTCCGGTTGAGCTAGAACACCAAGCGTATTGTTCTATCCAAAAGTTGAACATGGATATGGAGGATGCTGGGGAGAAAAAGTTGTTACAGCTCAATGAGCTTGATGTTTCATTTCAGTGCATATGAAAATGCTAAAATGTATAAGGAGCGGATCAAGAGATTGCATGATGAGCGTATCTAGCCTCGTGAGTTTTATTTAGGACAGTTGATGTTATTGTACAACTCAAGGTTGAAATTTTTTGGGGGGAAACTGACGTCGAAGTGGTCAGGTCCCTTTAAGATTGTGAATGTGACTGCACATGATGTAGTAGAGTTGAAACCTTGGATCAGATAGAACCTTTTTGGTTAATGGTCAAAGGGTAAATATTATTATGAGGATGATCTTGATAGAAGAAAGACTTCAATTTCCTTGAAAACTAATTGAGTAGTCTTGCATCATGTCACGACATTAAATAAGGCTCTTGGTGGGAGACAGTCCATCTTTCTAATATTTGTGTACTTAGCAGAGATGATAAAGAGGAGGAGGATGATGCCACCACTGGAGCTATGCAGGTTGATGATGCAGAAGGAGATGATGATGATGACGACTTTGCTTAGAGGCCCAAGAAGTTCTTTTTCTCTCCCTACTTGACATGACATGACATGACATGTTTCTGCACTGGGGACAGTGCACTATTTAAGTGGAGGGGGAGGGGAGGGATGGAGGAAATAAATTTTCTATTTGTTCTATCTTTACTAAAATTGTAGAGTGGTTTGTAATAATAGTTGTCAAACTTCCGTGTTAGTTAGCTTGGGCTGTAATAAGTAGTATGTGGATGGTTGTGAAACTGAATGATACTATGTCATGTGATTGTTCATCTCTGTTTATATGTTTTGATTAAGTGTTTTAATTAAGAGTCAAAAATATTTTTTAGAGTCCATCATAGAGGTAGTGGTTGGTCCTGATGATGGATGGATGACGACTGTCTTAACAGAAAATTAGTCATAATTTTTTTAGTTTTTAGGATGGGGTCAAAAACTACCACTTGTGTGCTCTTGATATTCCACTTAGAAGATTAAGCAAGAAGCAATGAAGTGGTCATTATGAATGCATGAGAAGTACAATTCCATGAGAGACACATAGGTTCTTTAACTTGACTCAAGAAAAAGGACTTTAGTACTTAATAATGGAAGTTTATTTAATATGATTGTGTGGATATGTGGCCATAAGAAACTGACTCAGATCATGATGTCATGAGGGGTAAGCTTGAATTTTTTGTGTTTTGTATATACATAACATCTATAACTTGCCTAAGTGTGTATATGATAGCTAGTTACCAAAGAGGTAAGATGTGATTAACGCATTTCTTTGAAAAAATCATGTTTGTCCATTGTTGTTATACTTTCCTTAACATTATCCCTAGTTAACCCCATTGAGCTATAAGTCTTAATTATTCTTAGCCACAAAAGAAGCCTATTCCCTTTTGTTGTGTAACCTCTAAACTTTTTAATCCAAAGATAGTCTGGGGCATTTTGAGAATTAGGAATGAAGGTTCCACTAGTGTAGTAAAGTTAAGGGAAAGGAAAGAAACAAAAAGATGTGGATGGAAAGATGAGAAAATAGGAAAGAGGGGTGCCCGTACCAAAATGACATGTTCACCTGCTGCTAGAATATAAATGAAAGATTCTTAATAGTTGATTATTTTTGTTGATCTTATAGGCAGAAACTAGCAGTCAAGTAGTGTAAAAAGGGGCATGAGAAAAAAAAAGGAGATTAATGAAAGAAAGGGTGAGTAGTAAGGAAAAAGAGGTGGATAAAAATGAAGTCAAAATATCTTAAAGTGTTTAGGACTAGGAGCCACTATTAAAGAAAATCATTACTACCCATTCCTTAGTTGTCATTACAACAAGAAAAAGTCCTTATGATCTTACTCTTTTTGAAGTAATTAAGTAATCTAATTGTACATGAGAGGCAAGCTTATGGTATGTTGCGTATGTATGAAACATCATTTATGAAAGTGACTGTGTCTTGTTTACTATGTTCCATGTTTTTTGAACTGATAATATAAGGGAAGGAACATTACTAAATAAGCGAGGGCACAAGATGGTTAGAGTCGGTGTATTATGTGCTACATTTTTCATACTTAATCATGTTGGCCCTGTTTTGAAAAAGATGAGTCAGTTATAGAAAGTATATAGTTTCAAATGTGTTGAACTTCTTTGTGCATCTGCTATGGATTGTTTATGAATTGATGAACCACTTATTCATGTGCTCTGTTCTAGTTGCTTGAGCGAGAAGTGATAGAGGTGACAAGTGGTGTGAAAAAGAAGTGTTTGTTGCATATAAGTAATAATTGTTCGAGGACAAACAATGGTTTAAGTGTGGGATGGCGATGTTGGGCATATTCTTATGCTCACTTGTCGTACTTTTACCCATCTTTTATCATGTTTTGAGATGATTATTCTTATAAAATGCATGATTTCATGAATGTGTGTGTTAAATGAGCTAACAAGTATTTTTAGATAATTTTAGCAGGTAACACATGGAAAAAGACTCAAAAATAGTCCAAGGAGTGAAGAAAGAAGAATTCAAGAAAATTTTGCCTAGTGAGATAGCTGGAGTGGCGTGCTAGCCACTGAACTTCAGAGAAACTTATGCTCAAGGTGGTGTTATGGATAAAATGGCATGCCAAACCTTAAACTTCAATAGAATTTTTTATCAACACCTTGGCGAATTAAGTGGAGTGGCGCACCAGAGAGGTTCCGAACTTGAAAAAATTTTCTAACACTCTGGCACATTGGCAGAAATGGCGCGCCAGATCCCAGAAGTGCAGAATTTTAACCAACACCACAGCGAGATGGGAGAAGTGGTGCCCCAGAGGTTCAACTTTAGAAGAAATTCAAGTCATGTCTGGCGAGGTCCGGGATGGATTTTTCTATGTCCAAAAGCTAAATTATTCAAGGGCTAAAAAGTTAATTGTTACCTTTCTTATAAATACCTTTTCTAGGGCATTTGTTAGGCATCTTTCATCAGATAGATCAATTATATGCAGTCTTTTGGGGGAGAGACAAGAAGTTCATTTTCTTTTAGGTTTTTTTTCTTTACTTTTATCTTTGTTAATTCGAATGATGAATAATTTAGTTTTGCACTTGAACATGAGTGGCTAAAATCCTGTTCTGGAATTTTGGCCATGGCTGATGGTTGTAGTTTGAATATTTATTTATGCTTGACTTTCAATTCTTCTTTTTAAGATTGTTTATGCTTATTTCATGCTTATTCGTTAGACTGGTCACTTTTCGAATATTATCTGTTGGCTCATTGGCTGAATTCGGGAGAGGGAACTAATGAGGGTTAAAAGAAAGCATAGAATAGGTTTCATTATCTTGTTCAAGAGTTGATTTCTTTGTTGAGGATGTTGATATACCCTACAACCCTATTTAGTTAAGCCAATTAGCTTCAACTGTCGTCTCATGTTTCTCCTGCAATCATAGGGATATAAGTGTTAGGGTTCACAAGATTGCTTTTAGCTATTCAGGAGAATAATTGAGAAGTGAGTTCGTAACTTGCAACTAGAAATCTTAGAAGAACATTGTCCAGCGTATTCGAGTCCTAAAACTCAACCTGAAAGAAAAAAGTGCCAAGACCCTGAATTTCTATCATTATTTGACTTACAAACTCTTTGCAACTGAAATTATTTTCTAGTTTAATTTATACTCCAAGTTTAGTAGAATAATCCCAAACTATTTCTCCATTTTACTTGTATTTTTCTGAGTAGTGAAATAAAGGTTCAAACTTAAGCAATTAATTTATCAAGTCTCTGTGGATACGATATCGGGACTTCACCGTCCTATATTACTTGACGACCATGTGCGCTTGTGTGCGCTTGACGATATCAACTTACTTCCACAAGACCGTGGATGTCGGGCCGAGAATATAACTTAAGACCAAAAAAAAAAGGCTCATGAGTTCTCTCTGTCTCTTCTGATGTAAATATGAATGCTCTTCTACTCTCTCTTTCTTTGCAAAGGAGGATGTTAGATTTTTATTTTTGGGCCGTAGTAATTTTATTTTACTGTTTAAGTTTTTTTTAAAAATAAATCCTAGTTAATTGTTGGTGAACTAGTTTTTTATTTTTTAGTAATTAGTTAGTAAAAAAAATATTTTGAAGAGATATTCTAAACTAGGTTATGATAATCATTTTATAGTNATGATAATCATTTTATAGTTTTTGTTCCTATAAATGCAGCTCTAAGTATAACTAAACAAAATAATTTTTTTTGACACGTTACAATATTTTTCTTTCATTATTTCTCCTAATCTCTTTGTTAAAAATTAATAATTAGTATCTAGAGCCATTTCTTGAGGGATCTGTGAGTGAGATGGATTCTAAAAATAGTTCTTCCCAAATATCCTTTTTTTGTGTGTGTTTGATGGTGTGAATTACCAACTCTGGACAGTAAGAATGGAGACTTGTCTCAAGGCTTTAGATCTTTTAAAGGTTGTGGAAGAGAATTATGATGTTCTTTTACTGTTTAATAATTTCACGGTGGCCCAAATCAAAAGCCAAGAGAAAGAAAATCAAAAAATCAAAGGCGAAAGAAACTTTGTTTGCTAATGTGTGTTCAATAATTTTTGTGAGAGTTATGACTCTTAAATCAACCAAAAAAAATTGAAATTATTTGAAGGAAGAGTACACATGAGATGAAAGAATACGAAGTCATGAAGATGTTGAATTTAATAAGGAAATTTGAGTTATAAAAGATGAAGGAATATGAAACCTTCAGAGAGTACTCAAACCGACTTTTTGACATTGTTAACAAGTTAAGTTTTCCTGGCACCAAATTTGAAGATTCAAGAATTGCTGAATTTTTTTTTGTTACTGTAACTGAAAGATACGAAGTATTCATAACAACCTTGGAGAATACAAGAGATATATCCAAGATTTCCTTGACAAGATTGCTAAATATATTGCAAACATAAGAGCAAAAGAGGTTTATGATGCAAGACAATATGGTTAAGGAGCCTGGACAGTCAACAACAAAACTCAAAGCAAGGGCAATAATTTTTTTAAAAAATTACCTATCTTTTCAGCACTGTAGCAAAAAAAAAAGGTCATCTTCCATNGTAGCAAAAAAAAAAGGTCATCTTCCATTTAAATATTAGAGTTCATATGCACAGTGCAAGATCTGCAACTACCTTGGTCATGAAGCAGTGACTTGCAAAAAAAAATCTCAAAAGCATGATGCAGTTGCCCAAGTCGCTCTTGAAGAAGAAGGAGACCATTTATTTGCGGCAAGATTTTTTTCAACTATTAAATTTGATTTTTGGATGATAGTTAGATTATATAAACCACATGACATATGACAAATCTTTTCAAAGAGTTCCTATTTATGAAAACAAGAAAGTCAGAATTGGAAATGATGACTATATTCCCACAAAAGGAAAATGAATTGTTGCAATCAAAATAAGTTCAAGTACAAAAATAAATTTAGTTGTCCTTTACGTGTTTGATATTGATCAAAATTTATTGAGCATTGGGCAATTAATGAAAAAAGAATTCAAATTGTTATTTGAAGACAAGTATTGTCGAATCTTTGGTGACACTAAGGAGGAGATTTTACGAGTTAAAATGAGAGGTAAAATCTTTTTATTTAATCCAACAGAAGACGAACAAAAGTCAAAATTTGTTGATAATTAAGAGTTGCTACTTGGAGACATGGATTAAGCTAACTGCAAGACCAAATACGGATACATAGATTTGTCCATTAAATAAATTTCAGCCAAGTCTAAAATTTGCATTTTTTAAAGCAGGGAGGAAGGTTAGATTTTTTCTTTTGGACTGCTTAACTTTGTTTTAGTGCTTTAATTTTTTTTTTTTTTGAATAAATAATAGTTGAAGGTTAGCTAGCTTTTCCTATTTTTTAGTAATTAATTAGTTAAATATATATTCAACAAAGATATTTTAGGCTAGGCTATATTTTTTTAAATTGGTTTTGTCCCTATAAATGCAGGGCTAAATATAGCTAAATAAAATATATTTTTTTTATAATACTGCAATATGTTTCTTCTCAGTATTTTTCTCTGTTATTTCTCTAATTTCTTTGTTAAAAAACAATAAGGGGCGGCTAAATACTCCATTGATTTTAAAATAAGTAGGTTTTTAGCTTGGGCACTCCCTTAAGAAAATTACTCATTTCTAAAAAATAAGACACATTTTTACTAACTTATCTTTAATAAATACTTTTAAAAAAATATGTATTTCGTTAGTACTCCCTCATCCACTTTTACTTGTCTACTATACTAAAAATAAATATTCATTTTTTACTTGTCCAGTTTAGAGAACCAAAACATAATTTATTGTTTAGTTTCTAAGTTACCTTTGTAGTTATTTCCCAAAGTATTGAATTTATTATATTCAAGGGGTGATATAGTAAAATTATCATTCTATTTATTGCTTCTTAAGGGGAGTGTCAAATTAGCTCTAGACGAATAAAGATGGACAGAGGGAGTAGTTTCTCGGTTATATAAAAACTAGTTAATTTACTCGCGATTCGCATGATCATTTAAAAATAAAAGTGAACTTGCTAAGGTGATCATTTAATACAAATCAATTCATAGAAAAAATAGAAATATGAAAAATACTTCAACTAATTTTAATCTATAAAAAAATGTCTAAAGTCTAAACTAATCAAATAAGTAAAACTTGAAAGTTTTATAAAGGAATATTGAGTAAAAAAGCATAAAAAATATAGTAAATCAAAACAAAATAGACACTTATTCCATTATTGCTCCCTCATCAAAATAGTTCCCATAATAATTTTAATAAATAAATAAAAAGATACAATAATCCTAAATTGAAAATCCACAAGTATAAAAATAATCGTCTTCTTACAACCCATAAGGTGTTAGCGACTAGTATGTGTGCGCGTGGTCTTGTGGTGAACAATGTGAGCACGACGCATGCGGGAGGAGCCTCGGAGGCAGGACGAGCAAGGACATTGTCGAGTGAATTAGCAAAGTCGAGCGAGGCCAGGCCGCGATGGGCAGCGCGGCGGAATCCCTCCTGGTGTG
>JACEIK010002214.1:183071-225109 GCA_018107945.1 Datura stramonium | reverse complement strand
ATGAGATTTGATGATGAAAAGCATGTTTCTAAAGCTACCCATGATTATGATATTATTTTCAAAATGAATTGAGTAGATCCTAGTATGATAAAGCTTTAGGCAACGCCCACATGTTGATTTAAAATGATGATGTTCCCGAAATGAGCTTACCACATTGTTTGGAGCGAAGTCTCCCAAATTTTGTATTTGCTAGCTTGAGGTATGTTAAGTTAAAATATTCCTATGTATATCTTACCGCATGAATTGGAGTAGATGCTCCCACTTGTATTTGAGCTTGTGGTATGTTTCAAAATAAAACTTCTCATATGCATAAATTCATAATTGAGATGTATGTCATTAATGAGCTTTGTCAATAGACAATGTTGAGCTTTATTTTCATATGATGTCGAGTCTATGCATGATTTCATTAATGAGCTTTGTCAATAGACAATGTTGAGCTTCGTTTCCTGCGATGTTGAGTTATGCATGATTTCATCTTGAGCTTCGTCAATAGATGATGTTGAGCTTCGTGAACAGTGATGAGCCCGCAAGTGTACGGGTCGTGCAAATAATATAGTGGCTCTTTTTAAGAACCGGAATGTCGAACCCACAGGGACAGGACTACGGGGTGAAACCTTTTCAAGTGTTAATTTACTACCACTACAATAATGAAACCTTTCAAGTGTTAATTTACTACCACTACAATAATGAAGACAAATAAAGTGGTAAAGAAAAGTTTTTGTATTTTGGAAACTATTTTTATAACAAAATAAAATATCTATACAAGCTGAATCAACTATGAATGTGAGCATGCCGAGGTTACAAAGAACATGTAAAGAAACTAAATATCGATATACATGGTTTATCTTTTTTCTCCGGTTTCTAGTCGGAACTTATGCCTATGGATTAAGTATTTAACCCAACTTAAGAATCATGAAACTCCACCTACATTTCGTGATAAGAAGAAATTCATGCCTTAAGCCATACAAAACCGATTCCACACATGACTAATACGACTTTCTGTGTATTTCTATCTCCAAGGCAACTTACCCCAATTTTCCCAAAACCAAGAAAAGATCATATCCTGTATTAACACAACTTTCCGCTTTCTTGCCCTCTCGGGTGAAACCGGACTTTTGGATTTACATTAACATTGGCCGCATATTAATGTAGTAAGAACAAGAATTAAATAGAACAACCATGGAAGAAAAGATAAAATTAAAACAGCAATTCAACAATTACATTTCAATACAACAATTCATAACCTCAGCAAGAAAAGGAATTAGCCACTCATTTGTGGATGAACATCGTTAAATGAATGGAAATCATGCAAACAATTGAAAGGAAGAAGAAAGGGATAGAGAAAACCCTAAGAATTTTCGTCCTCAAACCGCCTGTACTTCTTGCTCCACCAAGTCGATCAATTAAGAAATGAACCTAAGTGTTCTATTTTATACTAGGATAATTTTTCCTGTGACAAGCAACGTGTCACGAGTGCATCGCAGCACCGCTCCGTGACACGGTGCGAACGCTGAAGCTCGGAAATTGTCCGCCTGTGGACTGTTTCCAACGTGGCACGACATGCTCGCGAGGCATGGCCAGCGTGCCACGGTGCACCGCGGACCCTCGGAATTGCAAGGTCTCGGGGAAATTAATCCCAACACGTGGCACGGCCTGGACAGTGACCTTCACCGAATTTCTTAAATTTTTAATTCCTGTGCAAATTGCATCCAAGGAGGAAAATAAGACACTTGGCCTCCATCACGGAGCCTGTATTCCTTGCTTCTCCAAATGCTTCCTTGCTCGTTCCCGAGTTCATCTTCGATTTCTCCCAACATGTCATTTATCTCACAAAAGCATGTTTTTCCTGCAAAACAACGCTAATCATGTTGGTTAGTATAAAATCACACTTCCGCATAATTTACATGAGAATGTGCACATTATTGGACAAACAAAGCAAAAGCTATACATTTGAGTATCGACGGCATATAAACATGCCCCTTATCATCTACTCCCACACTTAAAATCTTGTTCGCCCGAACAATACTTATACACCTCTATGAAATTGATATCCCATCATGGCTACTTTGGCCGACAACCGAGCTACTGCTATACCGACATGCTCACAACAAATCATCAAGAAAACATGCATAAAATCATATCACAACGACACTTAATAAATCAAGACCTCCTAGCACAAGAATTCCACCTCGATATCGCGCAAACTCATGCATATTAGTTGACCGAGATATCCGACACGAATTTATATTCTATCATCAAACATGTGCCCTCACAACTTAAGAGAGATTTCCTGTTTTAGTCACATGAACTCTAGCAAATCTATGTCGGGTATATACGCACATTTTCGCTTCACTTCAAAAAGAATTCAGCATTGTGTTATGACCCATAAGCTTGCCTCTAGTATTACTCCAATTAATATATGGATGCGTGATGTAAGATCACGTAGGACTTAACGGGTTGTAATGTAAGCTACGGAACTAGTATATACTGGGCTAACCAATAATAGTAACTAGCTTCCTTAAGCGCTTTTTCCCACATCCCATCACATTCTGGAAATATTTTCTTCCTTCCTCCTCCTTCTCTTGAAGTTTATCTTTATGTTTATCACCCATTTCTTTAACACACCCGACTAATGAAGAAAAAATGAGTTATACTACTTTCTTTCCTTCAAATCTGGCCATTTCACCCTCGACTCTTTTTCCTTTTTCTTTCTTTCTCTTTTTATCACTTTTTCTTTTTCCTCCCTTTCTTTTCTTTTCATCATTTTACTCCTTGACACCATAGGAAAATTTTATATTTTCTTGAGCGCTTAAGAGCTTCGAAATTTGGTTTAAGGGCCATGGACAGAAGGGGTTAACTTGGTTCACAGTTAGCAGTTCACACCCTTTTGATAAAAACGAGAAAAGAATAAAATTATAAAGAATTTGACTCAGCAGTGAAGCTGATTTAATCTTCAAGGTTGGGTATGAAAGAAAACAAGAAAAACTTTTGGTGTAAAGAAATGCCTACATCCTTTCCTACACTACACTTCCTTCATTTCGTTTCGTAAACATAACAGGCAAGTTCTAGACAATGAGCAATAGCATGGAATAAACGTGACCTCACTATACACTCGTACATGTTCAACTCCAGGGCAGCTTCACGAATTCTTTAATCGGCTAATCACGAATTCAAAATTTAGCCTCAATCACACAGAATTGAATTCTGGCATAAATTATTTACATATGTACAAAAATTTGCATGCTTTCTACGAATCATCTTTGCCATATAATTATTATGTAAAACACGTAACAAGAATTTCATAGCCATAGAGTAGCACCATGCATGGATACAACCAACAAACCAACATAAAATCAACAATATAAAAAAAATTATAACTACTCTATCATTGCCTTTCCACTTAAGGCTTGGTCGTCATCCATCCATCATGAGAAGGGTCCTTATTTGCGACTTCGGTTCAATGGGACTCTTCTGGCAAGCCCAGAAAACAAACTCAGGAACCCAAAGAAAAAAACTAGTTACAAATTTATTTTTTTAAAAATATTTTTAATTTTTTTATATTTTTTATCTTTATTATTTAATTAAAAAAACAACACACACACACGGCTTCACAACAACAATATTTACAAAAATGAACATACACGCTAAAAACGAGTCACATTGAAACAAAAACAATAACAGAACAAAGAACATGCGATAATATACAAGACAAGGCAAAATTCAGCCACCACCTAACTACTCCCACCCCACACTTAAGAATTGAACACTTTGTCCCGGTGTTCTACAATCTAAACGAGAAGGTGGTTTGTGAAACTCCTTTGATCGGTCAAAGTACTCCACTTCTTCATCGGGTGTTGCCGCCTCATCCCCATGTTTGAGTCTCCACCGCCGTCCTCCTCAGGCTCAACGTCGAAATCCTCGCGGCGTGTCTCCGCGTCATTAGGGACATCATCATCTGGGGATCCACAAAGCTGGGCCCATCAGGCATAGTGCCTAGCATTCTGCCGCCCGAAGGGTAATCTAAGTCGGTTTGCCATAGCTCGTCCTCAGTCACAGGTCTCAGCTATGCGTAGGAGCATGCATGAACATACGGGACATATAGCGAGTTATCCGGCATGTCGCTCGGCCAATGTGAAAACGAGCCGTGAGTGGTCGTCGGGCGCCTTAGTTTGTAACATCTATGGCACCTGCTCCTGCGGAATGTAGTCTAGGGCCTCTTCCTCGACCTCAAGGCCCCTCGGGAACGTGAGTCGGCGGCCGTGAATCGTACCTATGCCCTTGATGCAATCGGGCCCTGTTCATGGCGGATATGATCACGCTTCCCCAACATTGATCTCGGCCCTTTCGCCAGGCATATCACCCCAGCGCCACACGATCATGGTCACATCGTCATGCACCCAGGAATCAAACGGAGCGAAACAATTTTCGCCGGATCACAGCTACATTCATCTGTGCATAGGCGTGTCGATGGTAGCCCCTCTCCTTGTGCTGCTCCAGCGTCACCGTAGATAGGGCTCCACATAATGTGCGTCGATATCGCATAGGGTGGGTGATATTCGGCTGCTTAGGAGTAGCCTGGCGTCGTATTTAGCGCCCCTAGGATGGCATTGAGGTGGTGAGCTCCGGTGTGACAATCTGGCCCCTTATTTTGATAGTGTGACTCCTGAGTGTCGGGTTCCGGTTGGCATAGAATTCCGAATTAGGTGCGGTGCACTCCTTGGGCTCGTCAAAAATAAAACGTAGCCCGGCGTCAATCGATGCACCATCAGGGGGAACTCTGTGCTAATGGGTCCGTGCAATGTGTCCTCAGGAGTATTTGTTCTCCTTGTGTTTGGTGTACCACTTCTTCCCTTCCTCGGTCACCCATCGCGTTCCATATTGGCGGCGCCCACGTGGAAGCTGCCGTCTTTGCCCAGGGTTTGCTACTCCGATCTCAACCTCTTTCTTGGCGCCTGATGTTGATGCGCCCTTACCTTTATCTGCACCTTTCGACATTGTTCCTGTCCAAAGCAGGCAGTCTCAATGTCGATCTGGAGAGTTAAAATTAGCTTCGACTAAGGTTGGGTTTTGGCTCAGCTCATCCACACATAGTCTTTAGCTCACATTATGCATTTGGCAAGATCACATTTGTTTCTAATTTTACAAAAAGATAGCAAAAACTGAACAACAACTAAAAAAAAAAAAAGAAAAACAACACAAACAAAATTGCCTCGTGCCTTCTTAAAATTCGACAGTATCACCTCTATATCTTACTCGGACTTCGTCTGACTAATTCCAACATACTATCGATAATCATTTCATCACATGGCACTTAGCTAAAAGATAACGAGGAAAATAAGAATATTCTACAAACTATTTCATGATTTCCCGGTTACGATGAAGCTTGATGATTTCGTAGTTCACCCAATTCGCTCCCAGATAATTTCATCGTTTCTTAAGCTTTTGGCACACGATAAGCATAACACGATTCAATTCACGAGCATGCACAACCCAACAATTTTTCAACAACTCAACCTCAATTCCACTTTTTAAATTCACAACCCAAGCTACAATTTCACACAAAATTCAATTAAGCATGTAATTATCGAGTTCATATGATCACAACGATACTACGAACAACAATCGACAACAACTCAAATGTATTTAAGCTCAATTTTATATCTAGGGCATGGATTCTTCCTAGTTAATGTTAGAAATCGAAATTTTTAACTAAGAATTGAAGTTGAGTTCAAGAACATGCAACTGTCAGATGATAGCGAAGAAAATTGATGAATTTAACTCCTATTTAGTGACACGTTGAGGGGAGGGATTTTTGGGGTGTTTGTCGCGGAGGTGTGAAAATGAGAAAATGAGGGGATTTAGGGTTTAAAAAGTGGGATTTTCGCGGGTAGCCGGCCAGTGTGACCGGCAACGGTGCTGCGTCAACTCACCGGAGGAGTAGCATGGGCGCATGCCCTCCCCGTGACACGGAGCCATCGCGCGAACGTGCAGGAATTCAGTGATTTTGCCTTCAACGTGTCACGGGTAGCGAAACCCTCACTCCGTGACACGGAGCCATCGCGAGCTCAACTGTTGCCACTTAAAAAAAATAAAGAATTTTTTCTTACCTCGTTTTCTCCTTTGCATTCCTTAGCAATTTTCCCTCCAGATCAACTGTAAAACATCTTACCACAATCGGTTAGAATTCCAAGGTTGAGGAACAAAATATTTTTATTTTCTATTATACACTACTATACATAAAAAAAAAATAAAAAAATTCTTTTTCTTCTTTTTTTTTTTTTTCTTATGTACAATATACAATTACAATTCACGGGTTGCCTCCCGTCTGTGCCCTGATTTCGTCTCGGCTCAACGTCGTTTAAGCTCATTACACGCCCTAGGGTGTGGGCGTTTCTCACGGCGTCCACACCCTCATCAAGCTTACCTTTATCGGGGGCTCTCCCATTAATTCTCGATATTCAGCATCCTGAGCAGCATTCGGTTGCTCAAGTACGTGTCAGCGAAGTTCTCGTACCTGGCCCGGGAGCTTGGTGGCCCGCCCAGCCACACATCGAACACCTCCACCTGTCGCCCAATGCACCGCATAGTTGGCTGGCAGCGGCTACATCTGTGGCGCCTTTCCGGTTGCCAAGAAAGGTCATCCCCAAGAAATAAATGGGACTTCGCGTCGCTCCAAAAGTCGGCACAACAAAATCAGGAAGATTAGGGCCAGGCTTGCACTAGCAAAAGTCCTCCACAATCTGCGTCTAACTCTTCTTGAGCGATCATAGTTGCAAAATCCTTGTTGTAGGTCTAGGTCTTCCTAGACCTAACTTCTTAAATCTGAGGTTGGCATCAGGATTTAGTTCTCGCTCCCCAAATCACACAAGCCATGAGCACCGGATACTTTGCTAGATTGTTATTTGAATTGTGAAGCTCCCAGGATCTTTGAGCCGTGGGCAAGCAGGTTTTGTGTCCAGGGAAGTGCGATCCTCCGTAAGGGCTACCGTGGCATATTCGGTAAGCCTACTTTTTTGTTAGCCCACGATGTCCTTAATATATTTTTTGCATACTTGGGCACTCACATAAAACATCAACAAGAGGTAAGTTAATGTGTGCATTTTAAGCACCTCCATGAATTTCTTGGCTCGCCTCCCTCCTTGTGCTTCCTTAATGGATTGAGCGGGGGTGGAGGGTCTTTACGATTCCAGCATGCTTTGTGTTTCCCCCTCTCATCATACTGCTCCCTCTCCGCTTTGGCTGCTCCCATTGTTGAGGTGGTGCTTTCGGGTTCCACCTCCTTCCAGGCTGCAAACCACTCCTCGTGAGTCGCTGCGTTTTACACAGCAGGGTTGGGATACGTATTCCTTTGAGGAGTCTCCCTCTGGGCACAGTGTTAAGGCTCCAAATAAATTGCCCCAAATTGATACTCAGTGCCTTGGTAGCTAGGCGATTGTTCTTGACAGTTTGCCAATTTGACATAGTCGACTACTTGATTGAGCTTGGCTAGTTTATCATTTGCTTGAACATCTCCTCAGCATTTGGGTGATGTGGTGGAGGAGGGCATTGTTGTTCTGTATTGTTCACGATAGTTGCAGCTGGCCCTTCTTGATTATTGCATCCTGACTCGAACTACGCACATTGGATTTGTTGCTACGAGAAATTCGGGTATTCCTCGATTAGGTTTAGCTGTTCCTATGTTTTGATGATTGTTCCTTTTGTGCATTAAGACAAAGTTCCAAGTGCAGATTTTGCTCCACAGCTTACCAGTGGTATTTCATTGCTCCGCACACTTCACGCCATCTATTGCCTTTGCATTCAGGGCTGAGGCTGGCTCAAGTTCATGTTCTTACAAAGTGGGTGTTTAATTGATTCTGCCAGGCAGCTATACATGCGGCGATAGGCTGCAAGCCCATCACTTCAAGACTCCAGTTTTGCTTTCCTTGCTCCTCCCCTTGAAAGTCGCATTCCACTCGGATTTCCCTGTAGCGAAATACGATTAATAAAGTATAAAGCTCCTCGTAAGTCTTTTCTAAGCTTGTCCCATTCCATAGAATCCAGCAAGAATTTTTGTGTAGGTTCCAAACCCTCTATAAAAGTACTTTTGACACATCATTTGATTGATGGTGATGAGGACGATCCTGTATTGATTTGAATCTCTCCCAAACAGTAGATTCCTCCTTCTCTTTGTTTTAAAACTTAGAATTTGAATTATAAGTCTTGTTTGACATTTCTAGGAAGGAAAGAGATCGGATAAGAACTTCTTTACAAGATCATCCCATGTGGTTATAGAGAGTTTGGTGGCTGTTTCGGCCACCTCTTGGCCCCTCTCCCAAAAGTGAAAATGGGAAGAGTATAGCTGGCGTAATGCAGTGACACTCCGGTGGGGATCTTAAGTGTCCTTATCTCGAGAAAATTCTGAAGATGTTTATTTGTGGATCACCGTGAGGGCACATGGCACGCACTTGTGTGCAGCAATTTGCACCATATTGTTTAAACTTAGAACACTCCCCTCTGGCTCAGGATTTCATGGATGCTAGATGTAACATTACTAGCATGGGATTGCCACATCGCGGCACGGCTGCCAATTCCTCGGGCACTAGTCTTTTTGCCCCTTGCGAGTGAGTGAATTACATTGGTTGCTCCATAATAGTTTATCGGCAACACCGATTTTCTCTAGAGCTTCTCTCGTTGGCGATGGCTTGTCTTTAAAACACGGGATGGATCCACCAAACCTTTGTCTCTTGCCGGTGTTCCAACGAATACATTTATGCAAAATACGAGGCTAAGACAAGTTGTCCATGATAAAATAATGAAATAGCAAACTAACACGTCTAAGAAAAATTAAAAATTTCACCAATTGCCCTACTCCTAGAGCAATGGCGCCAAAAACTTGATGAGCCCGCAAGTGCAAGGGTGGTGCAAGTAATATAGTGGCTCTTTTAAGCCGGAATGTCGAACCCACAGGGACAGGACTACGGGGTGAAACCTTTTCAAGTGTTAATTTACTACACTACAATAATGAAGACAACGGTGTAAAGAAAAGTTTTTGTATTTTGAAACTATTTTTATAACAAGTAAAATATCTATCGGTTGAATCGAACTATGAATGTGAGCATCCTGACTACAAAGAACATGTAAAGAAGCTAACTATCGATGTACATGGTTTATCTTTCTCAGAAGTTGCTAGTCGGAACTTATGCCTTCAGATTAAAACTCTCGTATTAGCTTAACAGAATCATGAACCTTCCACCTACATTTTACGCGATGAAGAAATTCAAGTTTCTAGCCATACAAAACAGATTCCACACATGACCTAATCGACTTTCGGTATATTTCTATCTGAAGGTAAATCAATTCCCAATTTTCCCAAACCAAGAAAGATCTCTATTAATTCACAACTTTCCGAGTTTCTTGCCCTCTCGGTGAAATAGGACTTTGGATTTACATTAGCATTGGCCGAGATATTAACGTAGTAAGAACAAGAATTAAATAGAACAACCATGGAAGAAAGATAAAATAAACCAGCAATTCAGCAATTACATTTCAATACAATAGTTCATAACCTCGGCAAAGAAAGAAGGTAGCCACTCATTTGTGGATTGAACATCGTTAAATGAATGGAAATCATGCAAACAATTGAAGGAAGAAGAAAGGGATGAGAAAACCCTAAGAACTTTCGTCCTCCATTCTTTTGTAACCGCGTTCTTGCTCACAGTCGGAATAATTAAAAATGAACCTAAGTGTTCTATTTATACTAGGGATATTTCCGGAATAACAAGCAACGTGTCATGGAGTGCATAGCGGAGCCTTGCCTCCGTGACACGGTACGCAAACTCTGGGGCCATCCGCCCGAGTAATTGCTTCCAACGTGGCGGCATGCATCGCGGAGCATGGCCCGGCGTGCCACGGTGCAATCGCGGACCCTCTGCAGGTGCAGGTGCAGGAAATTAATCCCAGCGTGGCACGGCCCTGATCGCGGACCTTCCTTGGAATTTCTTGCACTTTTAATTCCCGGGCAGATTGCATCCGCGATGGCGGCGTGTCACGAGCTCCATGCCAGGCCACTTGTGTTCCTTGCTCATCCAGCGGCTTCCTTACCGTTCCCAGTTCATCTTGATTGACCACATGTCATTTTCTCCATCAAAAGCATGTTTTCCTACAAAACAACGCTAATCATGTTGGTTAGTATAAAATCACACTTCCATAGAATTTACATGAGAATGTACACATTGTGGACAAACAAAGCAAAAGCTATACATTTGAGTATCGATTTGGCATATAAATATGCCCCTTATCAGGAACCATTGCATGAAGCATGGATAAGGTTAAAGAAGAAGGTTTCCCTTTGCCCCAACCATGATCTCCCTGATGGAGTCCTCCTTCAAAGTTTCTACTAAGCTCTAGACTCCATTAAGAAATGCATTTGCCCGATAATTTAGTAGGAGGATGAATCATGGATAAAAAATATTGGTTAGCTAAGGCCCTTTTGGGCCGAATGACAAAGAAAAATCAGGCATGGCATATGAGAGAGACCAATGTATTGGCTGTTATGGATTCTAGTTTGTTGCGAATTTGAGTTGCGAGAAAAGAAATGAAAGAGCGAGATTAGAATCTTGCTAAAATGATGATCAAAACATGTGAGTAGGTAGGGCCCAAAGTTATTAATATTTGTAGGTATGCACGGTCCATTGCACTTTGAAAGAGAATCGTCGCCATCGAGATACGATGAGGAGTGCCAAGACCTAGCAAGTCATGTCGGGGTTCTCTACAGGTTTGAGGACTAATCAAGGCCACTTGGTGCCCATGAGAGGAGAACCAAGGTTTGAAAACTTCGAAGCACAAGGATGGTACAGTTGAAATAAAAGATGGGGGCACTAGAGAGAAAAATCGGGAGTGTAATACCACAGAAAGAGCCTAAGATTACACCCGGAGTTAAAAAGCGAAACGGTAACAGCTTTGGGGAAAATTTTTGCAGAACAAGAGGTTCCACGGATCGTGGGATCAACTTACGACCCATGGGAGTGAGTCATGAGTGTACGGTTATGGGTCGGTGGAGACGATTGGTCAATGACTCATTGTAGGGTACAATGAGTCGTCGTATGGAACCGTGGTGAGTTGGACTTGAGTTCGAAGGGGATGCCATAGGCCACACCCAACGGCCGTCGTGACATACCATGGGTCGTGGTGAGCGTAGTTGTTAGCTTAGTGAGGTGAGTCGGTGTATATGACGAAAGGAGACCACGACTCGTGGGTTCTAGTAATGAGTCGTGGTAAGGCTCATTATTGGAGAAAGTGCCTAGATTGATGAAGGAAACAACGAGTGATTGGATGAACCATTGTAGGATAGAAAGACCCATTGTTTATGTAATTCTATGACGAGGTGTATCCTAGGCGATTCGCAATGCCGAGTAGAAAGCGCGAGGTTGCGAATTTATCCTCGAGCAACTTAGTAGGATCATCAGATTTGTTTGGTCTAGTGAGCGGTTTCTCTGCGATTTCGATAAGGTATTTCCATAATTCCTAAGTTCTAGGGGCCTATTCTACGTATTTTAAGAGTGGGTTGAAGGATAGGAGAAACCTATTCTAAGTAATTTCTTTCCATGCATGCAAACTTGAGAGTTTGAAGAGAGGATTTAGAGCAAGTTTTGAAGGTTTCCATTGTAATATCATCTTGGGCAATTAGAGAAGTGGTAAAATCATCCCTCCCGGAGTATAGAATTCGTGAGTAAGTGCTTCCTTCCTCACCCATGCCCAAATCTCTAGCTAAGTATGAGAAATTCCTTATGATCAAGTTATGGGGTTTTACCTAATTGCATAATTCTCCAATCTCTACACATGGGTACAATCAAATTATGTTTCTATTGATGAATTGTGAAGCTTGGGATGATTTTAAATTGTTTTCAATAAAAAATTATAAAATCCTTTTATAAATTTATAAAATTAAATGCCCATAGATGAAGTTCATGAAAGAAGAAAATAATGATAGATGTGTGAGGATGATGAAATTTGATGATGAAAAACACGTTTCTAAAGCTACCCATGATTATGATATTGTTTTCAAAATGAATTGAGTAGATCCAAGCATGAATATTTTTGAAGGACCTTATATCAAGTATGACGATGTATATCTACAAGTTTTCGGCGACATGATTAGTGAGTAGATGCTCCCACTTATGTTGAGCTTGTGGTATGTTTCGAAATAAAGCTTCTCATATATATGGATTCATAAATTGAGATGTGTGTATTGTGAGCTTTGTTTTCTACGATGTCGAGTCTATGCATGACTTCATTATTTAACTTTGTCAAATGAAAATGTTGAGCTTCGTTTCATATGATCTTGACGTTATGCATGATATCATTGTTGAGCTTTGTCAATAGATGATTTTCATCTTTGTTATATACAAAGTAGATCACTTCATTTTGGGAGAAGAGTCTGGCAGAAGGCTAAGGGTCAATCACCCTATGCCCGAACTACGCGCCAACGTAGGTTGATACTATCATATTATTAGGACCTCCCCTTGTAGGCTATCCACGGCCTCCAATGGCCCATAGGCTTGATATCGATATCATGCTAGTCTTAGCCTAGGATGGTTTTGGGCTGACTCTGCCCCTTGAGTATAATAGTCGGGACCACATAAGCTCTATCGTTGTATGTCGGTTAAGTGAATAGTCTCCCATTGTCTATAAGATTTAGATTTGCATATTCATTACTGCGTGATTATTGCTTGAGAATGCATGTTGTAAGTAAGGTTTGACTCATTGTTCAATTTTTCTATAGATGTCACATCACAACTTTGAGTCATTCGAGTAAGTTATAATGTTATGAAGCTATGCATAGTCATATTATGAAAAGATTATGATTTCATTATGAGTGCATGTAGTTCTTTCTCTCAAATTTGAAAGCTATGATATGTTATGAAATTCTTTAAAATGATTTACCTTACTTGTTTATTTTACTTACCTTGCCTACTCGGTACATTCCGTATTTACAACATACTTTCTATGTTGTATCATTTTCATGATACATGACACGACTTGCAGACTTCGGCCCGCTCTTAGTGAGCTTTCGGAGTTAGTATCTACTCGAATTGGTGAGTCCTCATCCTGAGAATAGACTCTCAATTTCTTTCTACATTTCCCAGTTTCGGTATTGTTGAGTTAGTTGGGGTCTTGTCCCATACCAACTCGTCTAGATTAGAGCTTATCAGACTCGTATGTATTCAACCGGATGCTTGTCGATGTTATGTTGAGTTAGACTTTCACTAAGTTTATATGATTGAATGTTCGATTTACGAGATGAGTTAGATGTCTTATGCGATGGGTTGACTTGGGGTCTCTCGTGTCCCACCGTCCGGTAATACATGATTCGGCCTCCCGTTAGAGTCATGACAAACTTGTTATCGAAGGCCATAGGTTTGAAGTGTCATAGAGATTATGCGAAAGACGTTTAAATAGAGCTTTTTTCATGGGTGTGAAGCGCGCCACTTATGATAAAGAGGCTACAAGTCATTTAGGCTGTTCCTTCTTTCATGATCTATGTCGTGTGATGAAAAGTATTTCTATCCTTCCTAATTCGTACTAATCGCGATTGCGGAATCATGGCTTCCCAGAAGAATGAATAGGAAGAATGGAGGTGGTGAGGCCTGTGAGAATGGAAATGGTTTTGAGCGTCAACCCGGCCGCCCGGTTAAGGGAACCCCAAGCATCGAGGCCGAGTTTGCTCATCTGAGTTACGAGCCGCTATTCAGATGATTGTGCGAGACCTTATTTGCTAAGGTCAATCGGTAGGCCATTGTGCATATTTCACAAAATGTCAATGCAACGGCGGCTCGATTCATAGACTTCTTAAGGATGAGATCCCATTGGAGTTCTTGGGGTCCAAAGTAGATGAAGAACCACATGATTTCATTGATGAGCTTGTCAAGATCACCCGGAGTTCATGAAATTTGAGTAGTGTTGAGTGCGCAAGTTGGCCTCCTACCGATTGAAGAAGTGGAGACACATATACGGTTTCGCCAATGGAAGGATAGTATAGGGTCACATGGTGGTTCGGAAGTAAGATGGGAGGAGCTTTAGGTTTCATTCCTAGACCTTTTCTTCCCTCGAGAGATGAGGGGCTGAAGCGGCCAAGATTATAAACCTAGAAGCGAGGCAAGGATATTCAATGTAAGAGTATTCCCTCGAATTTACTCGCCTATCGAAATATGCCTCGGAGTTAGTGGGCGGCCGAGAGGGTGTGGTGAGCGGGTTCATACATGGTATAGCGAGGAATTATTTGGAGAAGAATTAGCCAGTTTCTATGCTCCACGAGGATATAGACTTCCCTCGTATAGTGTTGTATGGCCCTTGAGATGGAGGAGGCACGTTTGAGAAAAGAGGAGGCCAAGAAGGCCGGGCCCAGGGATCCACGGATTCTTTGTGAGTGCAGTGGTGGACACCAGCAACGATTCACAGAAATCGCCAGCCCCTACATCTTCGGCATTAGTGTGCCATCCCGAGGCCTAGACATGATCGGAGAGGGAGCATCGGGCTCTCGTGATTCAATCCGACTTGTCATAGATGTAGTCAGGAACCGGGCCTATGCTTGGCGGTTCGAGTGCTTGTTTGGGTGTGGGAAGACCCAAACATGCTTCGAGATTGTCAAGCTGCGGCGAGATCGAGTTGGGGAAATTTGAGCCCGGATTCCTAGTTCGCGGCCTCTCGCCGCTCAACACATCGGGGATAACCTACTACTTGCATTTGATCGGCACGAAGCGATTCTACGCTTTAGCTTTGCCGGGGAGCGGGAGGTCTCCCAGGATGTAGTTACTAGTATGTTGCGAGTTTTCCATATTGATGTTTATGCTTTGTTAGTCAGAACTACCTTGTCATTTGTGACACCATATGTGGCATTAACCCGGTCTGTCCCGATATTTTGTAGGGAGCCCTTCTCAGTTTCCACTCCAGCGGGTGACTCGGTTATAGCTAGACAAGTGTATAGAGTTTCCCAGAGTCTCGAGTCCTTCATAAGGGTCACCTCATGAGCTTGATACATTTGGACATGACCGATTTCTATGTTAGGCTCGACATGGGTGGCTATTTCCATGCTATTCTTGATTAATTGTAGAACCCAGGCGACGAGTTCGAATTTCGAAAGGGTGAGCCAGTCTTAGAATGGAAGAGTAGTTCGAGATGTGCACCTTAGGTCGATTCGTTTCCTACCTTAAGGCCAAAAAGATAATTTATAAGGGTTGCATATGTTTAGTCGAGTTAGGGTTAAGGATGTGATCGAGACACAGAGCTATCCCCAGTGGAGTTTCATTAGTACATGAGTGTCTGAGGTCTTTTGATTGTTGCAGTGTCCTTTAGAGTGGGAGATTGATTTTGATATAGATCTTATTCTCGACACCCAGCCTATATCGTATCAGGCCCTACAAAATGGCTCACCCAGAAATAAAAGAGTTGAAGTCTGTTAGATAAGGGATTTATTAGGCCGAGTAAGGCTAGTTCATTCGGAAGAAAGATGGTTCTCTTGTTATGTATTGATTATAGGCAATTGAACAAGGTCTTCTTCAAGAATAGGTATCAGATTGCAGATCGATGATATTTTTAGCCAACTTAGGTGCCAAGTGTTTCTCAAGATTGATCTCAAGTCGGGTATCATCAGCTCGAGTTCGGTAGAGTGACATCTCGAGAAGTTTCTTTCAAGACTCGGTATGGTCACTACAAATTTGTTGTTATGTCTTTTAGACTAACCAATGCCACAGCTTTTATGGATCTAATGAATAGGGTTTTCAATGAATATTTGGGCATGTTCGTGATTGTGTTCATTGATGGCATCCTTATATACTCTACGGCGAGGAGGAGCGTGTCGCTCACTTGAGAGTAGTGCTTTGGACCCTCAAGGATGGGGTTGTGCAAAAGTTCGAAAGTGCAAATTTTGGTTGTACTCCATGGAATTTTTGGGCCATGAGGTATCGAGTGAGGCCATAAGGGTGGATTCTTAAAAAATCGCGGTGAAGAATTGTCCTGGGCGATAAACCAATGAGATATCGGGAGCTTTTTGGGCTTAGTGAGTTACTATAGTAGATTCGTTCATGATTTATCTATTTCAACACCTTTGACCAAGTTGACTCGGGGAAGAAGGTAAAGTCAATGGTCGGAGGCTTATGATAAAATCTTCCAAGATTAAAGACTAGACTCACTTCGGCCACAGTGTGGACCCTACAGAATGCCAGAAGGTTATGCCGTGTATTGTGACGCTTCAAAAATTGGACTTGGGTGTGTGTTGATGCAGCATGGAAAATTTATAGCATAAGCCTCAAGAAAATTGAAAGTTCATAAGAAGAATTGCGACACATGATCTTAAGTTGGCCCATGATTGGTGTTTGTATTGAAGATATGGCGGCATTACTTGTATGGGGTCAACGTGGATGTATTCACGGACCCGCGAGCTTGCAATATGTGTTTTACGCAGAAAGATCTCAATCATATCGACAAAGGAGGTGGTTGGAGCTGCTAGGACGCTATGATATGAGGGTTCTTTACCACTAGGGTAAGGCTAATGTGGTAGCGGACACACTTAGTAGGCTCTATGAGAGTGTCCCACGTGGATGAAGGAAAGAAGGAGTTGGAGGGACCGGGTATTCCATGAGGCACGTAGATCAAGGTATTACGTCATCCGGTGCCACCAAGATGTATCATGATTTGCGGAAATATATTGGTGGAGCGACATTAAGAAGGATATTGAGAATTTGTAGTTAAAGTGTCAGGAACTATCAATAGAGTGAAAGTCAGGCATCAAAGGCCGGAGACGTACTTCAAGATATTAGCATTCCCACTTGGAAGTGGGAAGAGATTAACATGGATTTCATTACGGGCCTACTTCGTACCCACCGCCGACACTACGATTCTATTTGGGTGGTGGTAGACGGGTTGACCAAAGTTTGCACATTTCCCTACCCAGGTGAAAACCAAATATTGTTAGTTAATATGCCCAAATTATAGAGGATTGGTTCGACTTCATGGGGTGCCCTTATCTATCATTTCGAATAGAGGTAATCGGTTTACCTCCCGGATTAAGTGGTCTTTTAAAGGGCTTGGGACTCAAGTTAAACTGTGCTTGCATTCCATCCGCAAACGGATGGTCGGGGCGGGCTTAGAAAAATTCAAACTCTACAGGACATGTTGAGAGCTTGTGTGATGGATTTCAAGGGTAGTTCGTATGATTGCTTTCCTTTGATCGAGTTTGCTTACAAAAATTATCACTCTAGCATCTAGATGGAACCGTTCAAGGCTCTTTACGGGCGAGAGGTGTAGATCGCCCATCGAATGGTTTGAAGTTGGTGAAAAGCGGTTTATGATAGGGCACGATTTAGTTGATAGAGACGGGGATAAGATCCAATTGGTAAAGGACTAGTTAAAAACAGCTCAGAGTCATCAGAAATAATATGCTTATGTGAGAAGAAGGGATTTGGCGTTTGAGGTAGATGATTGGGGGAAGTTACAGAAGGTTTCTCCCATGAAAGTCGTACGGTTCAAAAAAGAAAGGAAAACTCAGTCCCCATTATGTCGGTCCACTACTTGATTATAAGAAGAGTTTGTAAGGTAGTGTACGAATTGGAATTTCTTACGGTTATCTTTAGTTCATCCTGCTTTCATATATCTCTCTAGAAAAAGTGCTTGGGTGATCCATTTTTAGTTGTCTGTGGAAAAGCGTTGGTATGGGAGATAGCCTCGATTATGAGGAAATTCCAGTTGCAATCTTGGTCGTCAGGAGTTGGGAGGCGAGGGACAACGAAGTAGCTTTGGTAAGGTTTTGGAGAAACATTATGTTAAAGGGAGCTATGTGGGAAGCGGAAAGCGACTATGATAATTTAAATACTGCCTATTCCCTCTTAGAAGCTCAGAGTTTAGTTTGAGGTATCAGTTTTGCCCTAATTCTCTAATTAGTTTCCATGTTCAGTTCATGTGCACAAGTTTGATTTATGATATTATAGATGTATGTGATATATGAATTTGGTTGTTTGTGTGGTTCCTTTCGGAGATAGTCATTCTGCCAGTTTTCGGTTTAAATAACCAATATTTGCATATGATGATTGCTTGTTTATAGTTTTGTTTTTTTCTAACATTCGAGATGAATGTTCCTAAGGGAGAGATATTGTAATACCACGAAAGTGCCTAAGATTAGACTTGAGAGTTTAAAAATTGAAATTGCTAAAAGCGGGAAAATTATTGTAGAGCGAGAGGTTCGGTCGTGGGATCCTTCAAAGAACCGCCCAGAATTGCTGAGTTGGCAGAAGGTGTGCAGGATTTGTGGGTCGTGGAGACAACGGCGGTCAACAACTCCTTATTTGGGCACAATGAGTCATCGTATGGAACTATAGTGAGAGTTGGACTTAAGGTTCAGGGATGCCACGGGCGGCCGTTGTGAGGTACACGGATCGTGGTGAGCAGCCATTGTTAGCATGGCGAGGTAGATGCATTGTATGTGACGGAATAGAGACCATGACTCGTAGGTTCTAGTAATGAGACATGGTAAGGCGTCGTTGGAAAGTTCCTAGGTTGATGAAGAAACAACGGTGATTGGATAACCCATTTATGCGATCTAACGACCCATTGTTTAGGTCGTTGTCTTAGTCGAGTCTTTCCTAGGCAGTGCAAAGCACAGTATACACCACGGGTCGTGTTATCCAACAACAACCGTAGGATCCTCCATTGTTTGGTCAGTGAGCGGTTGTTCTGCGATATTCCCTAAGTTCTAGGGGCTATACTACGACCGTTTAAGGCTCATTTAAGTGAGTTTAGAGGAAAACCTATTTTAAGTTATTTCTTTCCATGCATGCTAACTTGAGAGTTTGAAGAGAGGATTTAGAGCAAGTTTTTAAGGTTTCATTGAAATCTCATCTTGGGCAATTAGAAGTGGTAAAATCATCCCTCCCGGGTATATATAGGGTTATGAGTGGGTGTTTCCTTCCTAACCCATTCAAAATCTCTAGCTAAGTATGGGAAATTCATATGATCAAGTTATGAGGTTTTTACCCAACTGCATAATTCTTCAATTTCTATACATAGGTACCGTTAGATTATGTTTCTATTGATGAATTGTGAAGCTTGGGAAGATTTTATATTGTTTTCAATCAAAATTTGTGTTTTCTAAATTATGAAATTAAATGTCCATGGAGGAGAAGTTCATGAAAGAAGAAAATAATGATGAATATGTGAGGATGATGAGATTTGATGATGAAAACATGTTTCAAAGCTACCCATAATTATGATATTATTTTCAAAATGAATTGAGTAGATCCGGGCATGATAAAGTTTTGAGGCAAAGGCCCTTATATTAAGTATGATGATGTAGTATCTCTAAAGTAAGATTATCATATGATTATGGAGTAGATACTCCCACTTATATTAGCTTGTGCTATGTTTGAAATAAAGCTTCTCATATGCTTGAATTCATAAATTGAGATGTATGTATTATTGAGCTACGATTTCTCACTATGTTGATCTATGCATGATTTCATTGTTGGCTTTGTCAAATAGCGATGTTGAGCTTCATTTCATACGATGTTGAGTTAATGCATCAATCATTGTTAAGCAATCAATAGGCGATGTTGAGCTTCGTTATATACAATGTGAGCATTGCATATTTTGGAAGAGAGTCTTGCCAGGCGAGGCTAGAATTCGATCTCCTATGCCCCAAAACTACGCACCAACGTGAGTTGATACTATCATATTATTGGGACCTCTCTTGTGAGCTACCGGCCTTAATGGCCTATGATCTTGACATTGATATCATGGTAGCGTCGTTAGCTCTAGAAATGTTTTGAATGGCTCTGCCCACTTGGAAGTAATAGTCGGGACCACATAAGCTCTATGTTGGTATGTCGGTTAGTGACGGGTCTCCCATTGTCTACATGATTGATTTACATATTCATTACTCATTATTATTGCTTTGACATGCTTGTTCTAAAAGTAGGTTTGACTCATTGTTCAACTTTTCTATAGATGTCACATCTCATCTTGAAGTCATTAAGTCGGTTATGATATTGTAAAAGCTATGCATGGTAATATTATGAAAAGATTATGATTTCAGAATGAGTGCATATGGTTCTTTCCTCTCAAATTTGAAAGCTTATTATATATTATGAAAATCTTTAAATGATTTACCTTACTTGAGAAGTTTTACTTACCTTTCCTTACTTGGTACATTCTACGTGCGACGCATACTTTTTATGTTGTATCCTTTCGTCATACGGGGCCAGACTCGCGCTTCGGCCACACTCTTGGAAGTCGGCTTTTGGAGATAGTACTTGCTCGGAGGGTGAGTCCTCGTCCCTCAGAGGACTAGACTTTTAGTTTCTTTCTACCTTTCTAGTTTCGGTATTGTTCGGTTAGTTGGGGAGTTGTGCCATCCTTTCGTCTAAATTAGAGCTTTGGAGACTAATGTATGTATTGACTTCGGATGCTTATTATAATGTTATGTTGATTTAGACTTCTTTGGTTTATATGATTGAATCTTCAGTTTGCGAATGAGTTAGATGTATGCTTATGTCATGGGTCGACGTAGGGGTATGTCGGGTCCCTTGTCACAGTAACGTGCAATCCAGACCTCCAGTTCGGAGTCGAGACAAGAGAGTTGTTACATGGGTAACAAACCATATGTTCCCCCTCCTAAAGCTGAGAACGCCCAAAAGAAGCCAAGTGTGAGCTATTCAGGTAGCTCAAAATTTGAAGAGATGTTAATGAGTTCTCAAATAAATGGAATCATAGCCAACGGGGTCGAAGAATTGAAAGGGGAGGTGTCTTAACTTGACCAAGTGTGAGTTCTCATTCGGCCTCCATTAATAAGCATTTGGAAGCTCGAATAAATCCTTGTCCTCTCAAATGAATCCCCAAATGAAAGGAACCACTATAGTGATAAAGATGCCAAAACCCGAAGAAAGATAGTGATTGCATGTCCATACGTCGCGAGGAAGCGGTAAAATGGTTGGAGATGCAGGTGAAGCCTAAGGGAGGTTGTTTCTCCCCAAAACAAATGACGAAAATGAATCAGAAGTGGTGCCAAAGACCCAGTAGAAGGTGGTGAAAATATTGAAGAAGAAGGTGAGAGAGAGGCTGATGAAGTTCCCTCAAATGTTGATGAAGAAAATGTAGGAATGAAGTCCTGAAATAATAATGGACAAGAACCAAGATCTCCACCCACTTATCCACAATGGTTAGCGAAAGCGGAAGAATGATGATTCGATAGAATTTATCAACATGTTCGGTAAATTTTCCATTAACATACTATTGGTGGATGCCTTACTCAAATGCTAGGATATGCGAGTTCATTACGGGTTTATTGAAAAGATGAAGGTGGTAGAGGTGGGCACCGGAGAGACAACGAATCAACATAGTGCGATGATGATGAGAAATCTTACACCGAAGCGGGAAGATTCAAGAGCCTTCACGATTCCTTACACTATTGGGGTATGTGTATTTGAAAGCCTTCTATGATCTTGGTGCAAGTATAAATCGTGCCTTATCATCTTTAAGGAAGTTAGGGCTTGGGAACACCAAACCCACACATCAGTAAGGGTTGTTCATGGGCGATCCTCTATAAAGAGGAAATGTGTAGGTGTGTTAGGGGTGTATTTGTGAGGGTGGATAGATTTATTCTGGCGATTTCATGGTTCTTGATTGTGAAATGAACTAGAGATGCCAATCGTGCAGGAGACCATTCCTGGCCATGGGTAGAGCATTGGTAGATGTAGAGCTTAGGTGAGCTCAAGTTTCGGATTGGAAGTGAAGAGGTCAACCTTAGGTGTGTCAATCCCACTGAACCTCCCGAGATGAATGCAAATACATTTGGAGTATTGCATAAGGAAAGCGCAGTATAAGTGGGTGGAGATGAAAGAAGGAGGCGAGTCGGTGGATGATCCTTCGAAGAATGAATGGAAAATGAGTAATACGTCATGCACGACATTAACTAAGGCACTTTTTGGGAGGAAACCCAAATGTCTTATTTTGAATGTTTTAATGTCATTGTTGTTTTTGATTTTTTAGGACTAATGAGGTGAGAAGCAAGAAGAGGAAACATTGAAACAAGGTAAGAGATACCTTTGGGTCGGCGAATCGTCGATCTAGATGTGCAAGCCGTCGCTAGCCATAAGAATACAAGTAAAAACACAGGAACACGATTGTTAGCCGGCGGATGATTTGATGGAACGTCGATGCAAAGCCTTCACGCCATAATGTCGCCGGTGCAACCCGGAATAGCGACGGTGACCAAGCGGCTATCCACCGTTAGAATGCCAAACTTAGTTCGTGAACCCACTTAGATTAATTCATAGGTTTCAAGACGGTAAATTGGGCACACAATCAAGAGAAATGAGATGGTAAGGCGGTGAGCAGAAACGAGATCAAAATGGCAGAATTCTTAGGGTGTAGCTCACAGTAAAGTACAAATTATTGTATTTTAAAATCATAACTAAATATATACCTACCTTAACCAAAATGCAGCGAGGCATCCCTCATTTGTAAAAATTACCCTCTAGACATCCCTTTTCCTCTTTTTCCAATTTCCCACACTCCTTTTGGCCCACCCAACACCTCAACTTTCCATATCCCACAAATCCCTCTCTTCCACTTACCATATAATTACCTCACCGTTAATCCTCCACCTCCTCCTCGATAAGCCATACTCTCATCGATCACCTATAAAATCCTCTCACCCTTTCCACAGAATTTTCACTACACTCACAACCTTCCTCTCTACTAAGCGACTCTGAAGAGATTTCCATTGTTGAGCATTACCAAGCTCCCACAACTTGAATGATCTCTTCTAAATATTATCTCGAGTGGTAATGTACCTTCAAATTTATCATTTTATGCTTCTTCAATGATGCATAGTCTCATATACATGTGGCTATAAGCACTTCATTCCCCTTTCCTTTTTATTTCCATTCTCCCCAATATTTTTGTAATTGTTGCTCTATTTGAGGTTATATGAAATTTGTGGGATGAAAGCTTATTAATGAAATGGGTGAGAGGGAAGTTATTTATTCTTCTGTAGAGTTCAATGAGTTGATCTGAGTAACCCAATAAGGGATTAAAAAGACATACTTTTCCCTATGATTGATTGGGTGACACTATTCTTAGGGTAAATCATATTTTTGACTTTTTCTATATGAAGAGGTACTATTTTGCTATGTTGTGTGTGAGTGTAGAAATATTATGAGATTGGAGTTTAGGGTGTTGCATTGGGGATGACTTCTCCAGTGATTTTCCGGTCGAGTACGGTGAAATGTCGATTGAACAGTTGGAATGTGTGCGCTCGGGCCGGTGCCTTGATCTGCGCGTTACATCGGTGGTTTATAGTTAGGACTAGTAGGTTTCCCGCTCTATAAGCAATGAATATCTGCTCACAATATTCTATTACTCCCTTTGGCTTGTTGGCGCGATCCTGAGATACGGATTACGTGGCTCGCTAGGTGTTTTTATTAAAATCTTGCTAGTGCTTTGAATATCAATTCTTCAAGTTTGTTTCTCCTTTAAGCTTTAATTAGTTATTTTTGTTTCCTTTTTGTTATTAACATCGTGCATTCAGAAAATGACTTCACTCAAGAACTTAGGTGAGGTAAAACTGACTTCGGTCCAGCCCCGAAACGCAAGGGAAAGGAAAAGGCATGTACAACACCCCCAACTCTAGGAGTCCTATCATATTTATGTATTCCCCTTACAAAGGGGCACTACGCCATCTACGGGCATCTCAATCATAGTGGAAAAGTGTGACTTGGTAGGGCTCACGTGATGACCTCCCCAACATCCTTTGCTTTCAGTTCACGAGACAACGATGGCACATTTTCGCCAATCCTATCCTATACTATTATCAAGGTTGGTCTTAGGAATTCTATACTTCCTATCAGGCTAGGTCGGAAACTATGAACCACGGAGGCAAGGTCGATGAATTCCCCCTTACTGCAGCCCATTGATGGTGCGGGGTGAAGTGGACATCACTCCGGCGGTCATCGGCTATATTCTAGGAGGATGAGATTGATACTAGCTCGAATTACATGGCTTGGATTTCTTACATGAAGAAACAATTCGCTTGGATAGCCCGTATCATTGTGACTTACACACACCTCTACAGGGTAATACATGGGTAGCGAGAATTTCTCGCCATGATGCAGAAATTTGAGTAAAATTGTGGTTGTATCTTATCTTGTGGCCACATTATACATTCTAAAAAATTAACAATAGGTTAGCTTAGAGACGACTATTCTTATGCTTTGCATAATGTTAGGAGTTCCCATTAACATTAGGAGATTGTAGATCAACAAATGAAGAGAAAATCCTAACAAGCTTGACACCTCCATGCCATACATTGTGTTCATTTTGCAACTATGCTTGAAAGCGAGAGTACCATTGTTTCCGGATGAGACCCCTGTTCCTACTTCAGGCGTCGTCTCATTAGATTGGAAAAGAGATCTTGAGGAACACTTGATTAAGCGAAAGTAGAGGCAAGCTTTTGGGCTACCGAGAGGGTTTCTATCCCATGGTTGGACAGTCTCCACATGCCCCAGTTTGAACACGCCCCACCAAGAAGCTTCGGGCGATGCATCCCATTGACATACCTCTTCGGGGAGCATCAACCCCTCCAACATCCTCCCTCTCAAAGTGGTCTCCACAAACTGATGGAAATGAACAACTCTCATGAGCCAACTAAAAGTTTACCGAGGCCTCCTATGTTCATCGCTCAAATAGTAAAAAGGGAGAGTTTGAAATCTATGTATGAAAGTCTCTTACTACATTGTGTAAATGGGTGGATACGGTGGGGGCTATCACGCCATCGGAGGCCAAGTGAGGGTGGAAAAGTCGGATATCTATGGGCGTTCGACTGCGTGCTCTTGATAATCGCGATGGCTACCCCTTGACAGTATGGGCCCGTATGATTTGTTTCGGGGCTTGGGAGATGACACTAAAGATCCATGATGCGGGAGAAGGTGAATATTATGATGTGGATGATGAGGAATGACCCGGCTAAGGAGTCTCTTGCCCATTTATTTTGCACGAGCGTTGGGAATAATCTGGTTAGTTGGGGAGTGGGATGAAAATTGTTTTTGTAATACCCCTCAAGTGCCTAAGATTAGACCCAGTTTAAAAATGAAAGTTGGGAATTTAGGAAAAATACCATAGGGCGGGTCACCTAACGGATGGTTGGTCCAACGGCCTTCGTGGGGAAGCTGCTTAGAGTGGTGAGGTCTTGCAGGTGGCAATTGGAAGTAACTTGAGTCAGGTAGCGACCCATTGTTCGTTACGGCAGTCATTGTATGGAGTCATGGTTGGATTAGTCTTCAGCCTAAGGGAAGTAACGAGTCGTGGGACGGCCGTTATGAGGAGCCACGGGTTGTGGTCACTTGAGTCATCGTAAAGTACAAAATTCTCGATGTAATGGATGGAACCCATGACTCATTGGAAGGAGGAATGAGTTGTGGTGTGGCTCGTCGGAAGGATTAGTATAGGTCATGAAGGGGGAAACAATGGACGACCTAACGGACCATTGTATGAATTAACGAATCATCATGTCAAGTCGTAGGATCAAACATGGGAATTATGAAGTTGGGCGAGTGGACTTGACGGATCGTTGTAGTTAGTGTATACAATAGCATTTCGTTAGTTTGGTCGTTGTTACCGGTAGTGCAGAAATTTCCAGGAATTTCATTAAGGGCATTTTCATCATTCCTAAGTCCTAGGGGCAAAAACTATGTTGTTTAAGGCTCAAAATGCAGGTTTTTATGAGGTAAACCTATCTAGACTTATTCATATCCATGCATTAAAAGATAGGAAGTTAGAGGGGGTGATTCGCTTGTTTTTCTTTATATTCTCTATGATTCCTCTTAGGCAATAAGAAAGGTGTAAGGACCGAGTTTGTAAGTGGGTATGCTTAAGGGTTATGAGTGGGTGTTTTTGTTCCTGCCCCATGCCCAATCTCACCTAATTCATGAAGTTTTGTTTAAAAATCGATGGGTGTTTTATCTTAAATCTTTTGGAATACTATTAGTCATGCGTAGGTTACTACTTCTCATGTTTTACATCATATTTTATGAATCATGATCAAATTTTACAATTTAGTTGTTTATAAACTTATTGATTTAAATTTCTAGTAAGTATGCCTAATTATGCATGTTTATGATGAATTGATTATGATGTTTACCTCTGTGATGTTCATAAACCCATCATGATTTATCAGTCATAATATGGATTTATTCAAATGCCCATTATGAATTTATGATTTAAAAAGCATATACATGATTTACCAGTATGATGATCCTCCTAATTTACTAATTATGTTTTTAGTGACTCACGGGCCTTACTCTCATGGCTAGTTATGTATTTGCAAGAACGCTTATGATTATCATGATTTAACTACTCCATGTATCTCATACATATTATATTGTAAGAACTATATAGGTTTGGGAGTAGTATTTAACAGGGTAGGTTCGGGGCCTAGGTTTATCCGGAATGTCGAACTACGTGCCAAGTAGGACATGATAGGACATCCCTTGGTATCCCCTAAAAATCCAAAATGGGCCCTTTCATATGTGGTATCACATCCTTCACGCGGTTCTACCTTTGGCATGGTATGAACACCCTCAGAGCTAAGGATTTATAGAGTCGGGTTCCATGTATTCTCATATAGGGTATGTCGGTTATAAAAATATCCTATTATTCCACATGTCTTATTGCATTATTATGTTTATGTTATTTTGGCTCAAGTGACGATCTAAAAAGTTTCTCTTATGACTATGGTAACGAATGGATTACGAATGATTTGAAAACCTTGAGTCTTATATTATGTTATTATATTTATGTTATGAGCATATTGTCCCACTCTCATAATCTCTTATTAGCTTTTGTATATATTTAAAGTAATAGTTTTACTTACCTTGCATACTGTACATTTCACGTACGACCATATACTCTATCTTTGTATTGTTTTATCATACGGGACCGACACCTCGAGATTCAGCCCTGCGTTCATAACTAGTCTTCGAGAGATAGACTCTTATATGTTGGTGAGTCCTCATCCCCGAGACCATGCTTGGTAGATTTCTCTATGTATTTTCACTTTACGGCTTTGTCGAGTTAGTTGGGGTCTGTCCCATCCAACTTATTATGTTTAGAGGCTTTTCGGGAAAGGATTTATTCAGCAGTTATATATTTTGATGGTATGTGTATTTTAGACTTCCATTAAGATTATCATGGTGATTCTTTAGTATTGTGGTGGTATTATATGTTCATGCCATGGGCCGACCGTCTCTAAGAGCTACCACTTGTCCCCATGTTTAGATACAGGGTCTAAATTGAAGTTTGTGACAGCTTTGTATTAAACAATAGGTTTGAAGTGCATGGGTGTCTGAAAGCGCGTTAATTAGAGTCTTTTATGAGTGTGAAGTGCTCGCACTTATGGCAGATGAGGCTACGAGACGTCTAAGAAATGTTCCCCTTCTTTCATGATCTACGTCATGCGTAGATGGCTCCCCACACGAATAGAAGTAGTAGAAGGAATCGGAATGGAACGGCCACGAGGATGGCAACGTAAATGGGCACTAGTAGGCCCCACTAGTCAAGGAGCACCATGCACAAGAGCCCGATTGCCCATGCTTGAGTTTCGAGGCATCGACCGGATGCTTGCGCGGTATGGCTTGCTCGGAGTCAATCATTGGCCCGATTGCGCATGTTCGCAAAGTGACAATGCGGTTGTGGCTTGAGTCGGGGATTTCTTGAAAATGAGCTGCCAAGTTCCTCGGGTCCAAAGTATGAGGAACCACATGAATTCATCGATGGTCCCCAAAGATTACCTAGGTCATGGGAGTGAAAAATGTGGAGTGTGTTGATTTGGCTTCGTATGTCGGCGGAAGGGGTTTCGCACATTTGGTTTACACATTGGAAAGATAGTAGGGCAGTTGGAGCAGGCCACATCGGTTGGAAAAGTTTCATGCAACCTTTTTGGATCGGTTCTTCCCTCGTGAGATATGAGGAACTGAAGGCACCCAAGTTTGTAAATCTAAAGCGAGGGTGACATGTCGGTTAAGGAATATGCTCGCAATTCACCCATTTTCAAAGTATGCACCGAGTTAGTGGCAAACTAAAGGACTCGAGTGGCTAGATTTGTGCATGGAGTGACGAACTACGGATAAGAATTTGTAAGTTTCATCTTGCATTGGGTTATAGACTTTCCCTACATAGTGTTTCATGCCTTGAGATGGAGATAGTGTCGAGCGAGAGAGAGGCCAAGAGGGCCGGGACCCCCGGACAAGTATAGGACCTCTTAGCCTAGATTAGAGGCGGGGCTGCGCCGGCGGTCTCATCACAGTCTTTTAATAGCACCATTATCAACTATTGCACCATCAAGATCGAGGGGATCGGAAGCGGGGCTTAAGATTCGGGGCTAGGTGAGCATGGAGATAGAGTGCACCTTCCCAGTGTGTGGGAATCACCGGGGAGGTGCACGGATTTGGCTCAAATGTTTTTTTGGGTGTGGCAAATCTTGGCAAAGACTCGGGGATTTCCTATTCGGCGGAATTAGGCGTGGCTTGAAGTATACCATCCTAGTTCAGCCGCTCCGATGTACATCCCTCCCGACGAGGCGCTTTGACTAGTTGTTTGGCGGTGCTGCTGACAACGAGGTTCTAACATGCGGCCATCGGGAGCGGGAGACTTCGCGAAATGTGTTCTTGGTATGTACGGGTGTTTCACCTTGATTCTTATGCTTTGTTAGATCAGGGGCAACCTTGTCTTTTGTGACATCTTATATTTTCTAGTAGCTTTAAAGTCATTCACGAAATATTTTAGACAATTCTCGGTTATTACTCCCATTGGTGATTCGCTTGTAGCTAGGAGAGTGTATAGAAGTTGTTCGATTGTAATATCGCATAATGTCACCTCACTTGAGACCTTGCAGAGTTATCCATGACTTACTTTGATATTATTCTTGGCATGGATTGGTTGTATGCGTGTTATGCTTCTATTAATTGAGAACAGTGCGGTAGGGTTACTGCTTCTGGATAAGTCGAGTCTTGGAGTGGAAAGGTAGTTCGGTTGTGCTTTTGTCCTTCATTTCCTACCTTAAGGCCAAAAAGATGATTTCAAGGTTATGCATGCCATCTAGTAGGGTTAAAGATGTTGTTGATTAGAGACCCGGCTATCCAGTCGGTTAGATAGTATGTGAGTATCCGGGAGTCTTCCCAAATGATTTACCGGGAGTCCCACACTTGGCTGAGAGATTGATTTTGTTATCGACCTTCTCCCAGATACATAACCTATATCCTGATTCCTCCCTACAAAATGGCTCAGCCAAACTAAAAGAAGTTGAAGGCCCAGTTGAAGGATCTCCAAGATAAGGAGTTTCATCGGACAAGCAAGTCTCTGAGGGTGCACGGTTTTATTTGTCGAAAAGAAGGATGAATTACATTCGCATGTCATGATTATCGGCAATTGGAACAATGTCACCATCAAGAATAGGTATCACTCTACCCGGAGTTGATGACTTATTCAACTAACCCCAGGTGCCAAGTGTTTCTCAAAGATGATTTTAGATCCCGAGTACCGTTAGCTCGAGTTCGGAAACAACATCAGAAGATTAGCCTTCGGGATGTGGTATGAGTCATTATGAGCTTATAGTTATGTATCTTTTGAATAAGCGAATGCTCACCTTAGCTTTTATGAACTTTATGAAAAGGATGTTCGGGCCATACTTTGATATGTTTGTTGTGTGTTTATTGATGACATCCTAATATACTCTCGGAGTGAGGAGGGCGTGCGGCTTATTTGAGAGTAGTCGCTGCCGAGACTCTCAAGGATCGCCAATTGTATGCCAAATTCGGCAAGTGGGAGTTTGGTTAGAATCGGTGGCGTTTTGGGCCATGTGGTATTAAGTGAGGTATAACGGTGGACTCTCGAAGATATAAATGGTGAAGAATTGGCCTAGACCGGTTAAACCTTCGGATATTGAGCTTTTTGGGTTTAGAGGGCTACTATCGAAGATTTGTGGAAGTTTTCTCGTCTATTGCAGCACCCTTGACCAAGAATTGAGAAAAATAAGGTGAAATTCTAATGATTGGAGGCTTGTGAGAAGAGCTTCCAAGAGGTTAAGACTCCGGTTACTTCGGCTTGAGTGTTAACTTTGCAGAGGTACCTATGGGTTTTATGGTGTCTTGTGATGCTTCAAGGATCGGACTTAGGTGTGTATTGATACGGCATGGAAAAGTTGTACATATGCTTTGAGACACCTAAAGGTTCATGAGAAGAATTGCAGGCCATGATCTTGGGTGGATGCGTTGGTATTCGCATTGAAGATATGGTGACATTATTTGTATGGGGTCCATGTGGATGTGTTTACGAGACCATAAGAGTTTGCAATATCTATTTACACCAGAAGGATCTCTACGATCTTCGGCGGGGAGGTGGTTGGAGCTACTAAAGGACTATGATATTAGCATCCTTTGACATGCAGGTAAGGCGATGTAGTAGCGGATGCACTTAGTAGAGTCTCCTTAAGTGTGTATGATATGGATAAGGGGATGAAGGAGAGTAGTGAAGGATGTACATCGGCTCACAAGGTTGGGAGTTAGGTTGGTTGACTAAACGGATGGCTATTTTATTATTGTTTGAATGAGTCGAGAATCATCATTCTTGTGATGTAAAAGATAAACAATATGAGGACCCTATTTTGGTAAAGTTAAAGGAAGTGGTTCAAAAAATCAAAAGGTAGGGTCTTCTCCAAAGGGGGAGATGGTGTGCTTGATACAAGGTCACTTACATGTGATTACCGAATATGGATGATTTGAGCCGAGATGTTGTCTGAGGCTCATGGATCCAAGTATTCTATTCTTTTAGGTGCCACCAAGATGTCTTAGTGACTTATTGGAAGTCTATTGGTGGAATTGCATGATGAAGGACATCGCAGAATTCATAACTAAGTGCCCAAACTATCGATAAGTAAGCAGTGCTTACCGAGAGATCGGGAGGTGCTTCGGGGATATCGGTATTCCTACTTGGCAGGAAGAAATCCAGCCATGGATTTCATGAAAGGTTTACCTCGTACTCGTTGACCATATGACTCCATTTGGGTTGTAGTAGAAAGGTTGACCAAGGCACGCTCATTTCTACTAGTCAAAACCACGGATTTAGCGGAGGATTATGCCAGGCTATGAGCTGGATTCGGTGCATGGAGTGCCCTATCCATCATTTGAGGGCGGAGGTACCCGATTTACTGTCAATTTTGAAAGTAATTTCAAAAAGGACTTGGTACTCGAGTTATACTCATCCATGACATTTCACACTTAAATGAATGCCAGCGGAGTGGAAAATTCAAACTCTCAAGGACATGTTGGGAGCATGCGTGATTTACTTCAAGGGTAGTTTGGATGATCATTTTCCTCTTATCGAGTTTGCAAATAATAACAACTACCATTCCGGTATTCGGATGGCTCTGTTTGAGTCTATTTATGGGGCGGAATGTAGATTGCCTATTGGTTGGTTAGAGGAGAAGCTTCAATGATAGGACAAGATTAGGTCCATGAGGCTGTGGAGAAGTTCATATGGGACGGGTTGAAAATAGCTCAAAGTCGGCAAAAAGTCATGCGATGTGAGAAGGAGGATGGAGTAGCAAACCCTTGCTAGATTCATCTCAACATTAGGTGGCGGAGTTCGTGCGAAGTAGTAGACTACTGGTCAAGTTATAGGACCGTTATGCTTCACTAGCACATTGATTTTCTCGGTGGTTACGCATGCCGGTAGATGGAGGCGGTGCATTTGAGAGAGAGAGAGAGAGGCCAAGAAGGCGGGGATAGACGATTATAAGTTCTCACGGTAGAGATTAGAGGCGAGACATTACCTTAGTCTTATAGGGTCTTTAGCTCAAGCACTATCATCGGCTAGTGCTCCATCTAGACCCATAAGGTATTCGAGGAGGAGAAAGCCTCAAGTTCGAGGACTAGAGGCATACGGGCGAGCGTACCTTTTCGACCTACAAAAAGTGTGGAAAGAGTCATATGGGAGAGTGCTTGGGGATCGGATATACATTTTGGGTGTAGTGGATACGGCCCATGTCAGGGGTGTCCTTTGGCTAGACGAGTGATGGTAGAGGCCATGCTCGAACTCTGGGATTCAGCCCAGCCGGCTTGCCTGCATGCTGACCCGGTAAATTGTGTCCACCAATGTAGGTGGTAGCTAGTGCCAAAATAGGTTTTATTCCCTTGCATCTCGATAGGAGTAGGAGACTTCCGAGATGTAGTCCTTTGGTATATTTAGTATTCCTCTTTTATGTATATGCGTTGTTAGATCGAGGGGCTACTTTATCTTTTGCTTGATGCCCTATGTTGCTAGTAGTTTAGTAATCGGTCACGAAATCCCTATAGAAGCCCTTCTGTCTCTCAACTCGGTGATGATTTAGTTATAGCTCGATGGGTATATAAGAAATTTCCACATCCTGAGTCCTTGAGAAGGTCACGCAACGAGATCTAGTAGAGGGTTTAGCCATGATAGATTTTGATGTTATCTTTGGCATGGATTGTTTGCATGCATGTTAACTCTCCAGTAAGTGTAGAACCCATGCGGTAGGGTTACGATTTTCGAGGGAGCTTGATCCCAGTGGAAGGAGTAGTTTAGTTGTTCCTATATGTCGCTTCATTTCTTACCATAAGGCTATAAAGATGACTTTAAAAGATTTTGTGTACCATCTAGTTAGGGTTAAGGATGCTACATAAAACCCCACCATCGATCGGTCCTTTAGTGTGAATACCCGGAAGTGTTTTCGGATGATTTGTGGGGATTCCTCCTGAGTAGGAGATCGACTTTGGTATTGACCTTTTTCTCGATCCGCAACCTATATCATCCTCCTTACATAATGGCCCCAACCAAGTTAAAGTCGAAGGAGCAGTTGAAGGATTTCTTAGAAAAGGGTTTCATGGGTAAGGCAAATCTACTGTGGGGTGCATCGGTTCTATGCATCAGAAGAAGAATGGTTCCCTTCGGATATGAATTGATTATACGTAGTTGAGCAAGTTACCATCAAGAATAGGTATCCTCGGGATTGATGATTTTTACCGGCTTCGGTGCTAAGTGTTTTTCAAAGATATACCTCGAATCCTAATGTCATTGGCTCGGCGTTAGAGACAGTTACATCGTGAGGATAGCCTTTAGGACTCGGTATGGTCTATGAGTTTTTAGTTATGTATTTTAGACTAATGAATGCTCACCGCAACTTTTATGAATTTGATGAACAGGGTGCTCAAGCCATACTTGGACATGTTTGTGATCATGTTCATAGATTGATCCTTATATAATCTCGGAGTGAGGAGGAGCATGCGCTCCTTTGAGGGTGGTTTCTGAGACCTTGAATGATCATCGAGTTGTATGCTAAGTTGACAAGTGTGAGTTTTTATCTAGGATCAATGGCATTTTGGTCATGTGGTATCAAGTAGAGGTGTTGGGTGGAGTCTAAAAAGATAGAAGTGATGAAGAATTGTCCTAGACCGGTTAGTCCTTTTAGATATTAGGAGTTTCTTGGGTTTAGTAGTTACTACGGTTTGTTGAAGGATTTTCATCCAGGTAGTGATGGTGACTAAGTTGACCCGGAAAAGAACGTGAAATTTCAATGGTTGGATGCTTGAGAAGAGCTTCCAAGAGTTGAGAACTCGACTCACCATAACACTAGTGTTGACCCTACTTTAGAATGCCAGGTGGATTTGTGGTATATTATGACGCCGAGATCGACCTTTGTTTTTGTACTAATGCAACATGGTAAAGTGCCCGCATGCCTGACGGTGAAGGTCCATGAAAGTACTACTTGACTCCTTGACTTTCGAGTTGGCGGTGGTAGTATTTTCGTTGATGATTTAGAGACACTATTTATACGGGGTCCATGTAGATGTGTTTACGGACCACAAAAATCCTACGGTTTGTATTCACTTAGAAGGATCTAATCCCCTACGTCGGAGGATTATGAATTATATTATGATTTGTCTTATCTATGCAGGCAAAAAAGCGATGTGGTGGCAAACGCTCTTGAAATTTTCTATGGAGAGTGTATCTAATATAGATGAGGAAGGAAAGAGTTTAACGGTGGAGTTCGTAATGTTGACTCAACGGATGGTGGTGTCATTGTTAGGAATGGATCGGAATCATCTTTAGTGACTAATACTAAGGCTAGGTAAGACGAGGATCTATTTTGGTAGTTGAAAGAAATTTGTTTGAAATCAAAGGTGAAGTTTCTCTAGGGGTTATAGGGGATTCAATATCGAGGTTGTTTGTGTGCCAGGATGTTGGTGACTTGAGGAGCGGTGTTTGCCGCAGCTCATGGTTAGATATTCCATCCATCCAGGTTCCACCAAAAGTACCATGACCTAAGGGAAGTCTATTGGTGGAACAACATAAAAGACTTAACGAGTTTTGGCTAAGTGTCCAAATTGTCAGGTGAAGGTTGAGCATTAGAATAGATAGGTGTGCTTCGGGGACATTGGAATTCCTGCTTGGGAAGTGGGAAATCAATATGGATTTCATTACGGGGTTTCCTCGTACTGCGCGGTATTGTATGTCTCTATTTGGGTGGGTGTAATAGGTTGATAAGGTAACTTATTTTCTCTTGGTCGAAACTACCAACTCGTGATTATTTTTGCTATGTTTGACTTGGTATTTAGGTCGTTTGCATGGAGTACCCTCATCCATCATATGTCGGATAGATGTACTCAGATTACCTCCTAGTTAAAGTCTTTAAAGGACTTGGTACTCATGTTAAACTTAGCACAACATTTCATCCCTTGAAATAGATGAGTAAGCGAGTGGACCGTTCGGACTCTTGAGGATATGTTTTAGAGTGTGATTGATTTAAGGGTAGTTGGGATGATTATTTGCCTCTCAGTGAGTTTTGCATATAACAACATTTACCATTCTGACATTTACATGGCTCTGTTTGAGGCTCTCTATGGGCTAAGATGTAGATCGCCTATTGGTTGGTTCGGGTCGGGTGAAGGCTGCGCTGGTGGGACCCGGATTCTGTCCATGAGGCCGTAGAGAAAGTTTGCTCTTATAAGGGGCCCGGTTAACAACTCGGGGTTGCCAAAAGTCCTATGCGGAAGTGAGGAGGGAAGCTTGAGTTTGAAGTTGATGATTTGGTTTTGAAGAATTTTCCATGAAGGGGTGATGAGGTTCGAAAGAATGGGATTAGGACTCTTTACGTTTGTCCGTACCGGATTATGAGATGTGTTGGCAATATGGCCTATGAGTTTGAGTTTCCCTCAAAATTTGCTTTAGTTCATCCGTCTTCCATGTATTGCTCTTAAAGAAGTGGTTGGGTGACCGGCTTTGGTTGTTAGGTGGAAGTAGGTGTGAAGGTCGGTGCCCAGCCTTAGGAGGTTAGATGGAAATACTTGATCGTTAGGTTCAAAAGCTATTAAACGAAAGGAGTAGGCTGCTGATGCAAAAGTTTTGTGGAGGGGTGGTAGATTGAGGGAGCTACTTGGGAAATGAGCGAAATATGATGAATAAATACGCATTTATTCCCTTAAAGCTCGATTTCGATTGAGAGTATAAGTTTCCTCCTTAGTATTCTATTTAGTTCCATGTTAGTTCATGTTCCCAGTTTCCTTCATGTCAATGTTTGTATGTGTTTATTCATAAATTGAGTTCAATCATGTATTCTGGTCAGGAGTTAGTCCCTCACGTCTGACTTTTATATCAAATATTGAGTAGTTGGCATGGTAGTTGCATTTCTCGGCTTTTCGGTATGTTTACCCATATTTGAGGATGAATGTTCCAAAGGAGACATATTTGTAATACTCTGGATGTTTTAATGACTAGACTCGGGATACGAAATGAGAAGTAGTATAAAATCGACTTTCTTCTTAGAATGACTCGTTATGCAATTCGTTGGTGGATACTCACGACTCGTTGGAGGTGCTCGTGGTGAGAATGCATGAAGGGACTTGGGAGTAATGGGTCTTAGAACAACCGTTAGTCGATGTAATGGGTCTTTTAAGGGATCCTTGGAAGGATTGTACTGGTATTAAAAAGAAATTGGCACGATCACGGGGCTGACTCATTCCTCGAAAGGATGAGTCGTTGGATGGTCCCATTAGAAGGGTTCCCAAAGTTGGCGGTGGTGACAAAGTTATTTCCACTAGTCATGGGGGATAGGTACGACTCATGGGCAGGTCGTAGTAGCAGACTGTGGTTGAAAATGGGGTGAAACAACGAAAGCCAGTGGCTAGATTGTACCGTGCCCGTTAGCCATTTTGGCAATGCAAAATTTAGGGTTTCATTGATGGTATTTTTTTCATTCCTAAGTCAGAAGGTCTTAAAGTATGTTGTTTATGTTAAGTTAATAGGTTTTTAAGGGTGTTAAACCTATTCTAAGCCTCACCATTCCCCATGCATGAAACTTAGAGTTTTCTTGGAGATCAAGTTTGAAGAATCCCTTCAAATCCTCTTCAATTTCATTTGGGCTTTCAAGATGGAGTGTTGATCATATTTACAGTATGTGAGACCATGAATGAGAGTTTCTTTCACTCTCATGCCTAAACTCTTGTCAATTCTATGGATTTCAAACTCTCGAGTCCAGGCATCCCAATTGGATTGAAATTGGGATGACAGTTTCTCCTTTTGATGCAGCCAAAATCAAAATTTTGATCAAATCACACATCCTGATATCCTTTGCCTTCCTAAATCATTAAAATTTTATCTAAAAGATTATCAATATAACTAGGAAGACATTTATAGAATTCAAGTTTCATGATCTAGAGTTTATTCCAGTGCATTTGAAATTCTCAATGATCTATCTGTGATGGAATTCCTTGTATTAAATCATGTTTTATGATCTGAAAGATTTTATGACTATTTTGAATATAAATTAATATATTTCAATTTAAATTCAATTATGCCCAATTATGTATGTTTATGAGAAGTCAAGTTATGGATTTTCACTATGGTCTTATTTTTAATTAGCGAATTATGATTTATGCTTTATGATTTTATTTCTCTCACGTACTTGTCATGGATTTATTAAATGTCAAGTTTATATATGTTTTACAAATACGCATGGATTTAATGATTGATAGATTTATGACTCTTGGCCAATTCATAGGCCCTTGCTCGTAGCTAAACATGTATTTTAAATGGGGATCCAAGGATGTTATTATTTATTTTTCCATAGACTTTATGAATGATTTTATGGTTATATATGAGCCCTAATGTACATTTTTGGAGGCTGTGTCTTGCACCGAGTAGCCTAGCGTTCAAAGAACTACTCCGGTGTCTCAGAACTCGTGCCACCAAGTAGGTTTGTATATATATGCAAATATTTAATGGATCCCGTGATATCACATCTTGCACGTCCCTTGCCTGAAAGCACGGGGCGACTCGCCCACTTGGCGAGATAGTTAGGGCATCATATGGCTTCTATCATAATGGTGTTGGTTATGAAGAGTCCTCCCCTTTATTCCGCAGTTTTATGCATTGTTATGTTATGTTACTTTGGGTTATGTTTATAAGGATTCTCTTATGGCCCCTTGATTATGAATGAGTTATGAATGATTTGAAAATCTTGAGCCCTCATATTTATGTTATGATATTTACTTTACGTTCATGTTGTCTTATTCTTATGCACTCTTATGTATTTTAAGCGTCATTTTACTTACCTTGCATACTCGGTACATTCCCAGTATTATGAATGAGTTATGAATGATTTGAAAATCTTGAGCCCTCATGTTATGTTATGATATTTACTTTACGTTCATGTTGTCTTATTCTTATGCACTCTTATGTATTTTAACTGTCCATTTTACTTACCTTGCATACTCAGTACATTCCAAGTACTGACCACATACTTTATGTTATATCGTCTCATGATACAAATTTGAGGGTTCAGTTTCAGCCGCAACACTAGTCTTGCTTATCCCTCAGACATGTTTAGCGAGCAGTGGGTGAGTCCTCATCTTCTAAGGGCCCTTTATCAGTTGTATTTAGCATTTTTAGTCTAAGAATATAGTGAGTTAGTTGGGGCCTTGTCCAATCAACTCGTCTGTAGTAGAGGCTTTTCAGATATAGCATTTATTTAGTTTCAGACTTGCGATATGTATTCAGAAGTTATGATATTTTCATACTTCCGCTATATTATATATGTTAGGCTTCCGCTTGATTACATTGAATTTAGATGTCATGTTCATGCCATGGGTCAACTTGGAGTCTCTCAGGGTTCTTTGTCCCGTGTCTCGATTCGGGCCTATGTTCGAGTCATGACAATCCATAGGGATATTTATTTTGATACAATGATCGTTTATGCTCTTTCATAAAGAAGAGTGCATTTTGGACTTTATCAAAGACTTGGTTAGGTTGATTATGGAGGAGGCCCATTGTTCTATGCATTCGTGGGCAAAAATAATGTATCGCGACTTGAGGTAGCATTACTGATCGTATGGGATAAAGTGAAATATCTTAATTTTCTTGTCTAGGTTCTTAAATTGTCAACGGGTGAAGTAAGAGCACCAGAGGACAGGTGGATTGAATCTTAGGCTACCCATTCCTGAGTGATAGTGGGAACAAATATCTATTGACATTGTAGTAGGGCTGCCACGTACATTTCAAAGAGTTGATGCTATATGGGTCATCATTAATAGGTTGAACAAGTCCGCTCACTTTCTGCCCGTTTAGACTTCAAACAATTTAGAGAGCTTGTCTCGAATCTATATTTAGGAGACTGTCCATTTGCATGGGGTGCCTATTTCTATCATCTGGGATCATGGTACTGAATTCACAACATGTTTTTGGAAGTCTATTCAAAGATAGTTGGGTACTCGAGTTGAACTTAGCACAACTTTTCACATGCGGACTGATGTTCATTCTGAGCAGACTATTTTGCTCCTAAAGGATATGATTCAAGCATATGGTGTTGATTTGGGATGTCTGTTGGACTTGTTCATGGCCTTGGTAGAGTTAACATATAATAATAACTATCATTTAAGTATCCATATGGCTCTATCCAAGGCATTGTTGGTACAAGGTATTGGTATCTAGTGGGGTGGTTCAATGCTTTCGTGGTTAGGTTATGGGGCACTGACTTGTTGCGTGAGTCTATGTATAGAGTTCGGTGATTCAGGAGAGGCTCGGTACAACTCAAAGTAGGTACAAGAGCTATGTTGATTGGAGGGTTCGAGAGTTGGGGTTTATTTTTTTGGGATAGGATTTTCCTTTGTGTGTCGTCCACGAAGGGAGTGATGAGGTTTGGGAGGAAGGGCAATATTAGCCCTAGGTTCATTGGTCTATTTGAGATTCTATGGCATTATTAGGATGTAGCTAATGATTTAGCTTTGTCTCCATCTCTTTCGGGTGTTCATCTTGTTCTCCATATGTATATATTGAGGCGGTATGCTCTGGATGAGTCTCACGTGCTTCAATGGGATTCAGTGCAGCTTGATGAGCCTTTGGCTTTTGAGAAGGAGCCTACGACTATTCTAGAAAGGCAATTTAGAAAGTTGAGGTTGAAGGAGATTTTGTCGGTTAAGGTTCAGTGGAGGCATCATTCAATGGAAGAGGCAACATGGGAGACCGAGCTCGACATGCGGATAAAATATCCGCAGCATTTTTATCCTTTAGGAACTTCTGGTTCTTTAACTTTTGAGTATGAAAATTCTTTTAGTAGTGTGTTCTACAATGATCCACCTGGTTATTTCCTCACTTTAGTACATTTTGACAGTTTCAACCCTCCCCTAGCTTCTACACTACTCTTGTGACTTGTGGGGATGGGTAGTGCAATTCCCAAAAGACGATTGTAAACTTAGTTTCTTCTTTTGTTAGCGAGACACAAGGGTCAATTTCTGACCTGATTTTTGGCCTGAATTGTAATAGGTATCCTTAGTTCAATTTTGATGAGTAGATTTTGTTAGTGATAGTGTGGCAATGATCTAAGGCAATGCGGAAGGGGAAAGGTTTTGAGTGACAATTCGAGGTCTGTCGTTCAACCATGAGGTAGGTTACAGTTTCCCTTCTCTATAATAAGCTGGATTTGAGTGCATATCTTATAAGTTTCATGACTATTAGGGTATTTTACATGGTAGAATTAGGTTTTGATGATTTTTTGGATAATTGTTTGTTACAGGAACCTTAGAATGATATTCCTTTATAAGCCTTTGTTTAGGTTGCTCATTACCATATTGAGGATAGGTTAGATCCTTAGGCTATGCTAAGGAGGGGTTTTCATGGTAAAATTTGTCAATATTAATTAGTTTGAGTTGCTATTTCTTTGTTTACTCAGTTTCCCTTCTATTATGAGATTATAGGCCTGAGGTCGTGGTTTTGAACTGGCTGGACTCTAAGTTAGTATGATTGTGTAATAGGTTTTGATTTACTCTATTTGGTTAGGATTTTTATACTTGTACATGTATCTGAGTGGGCATACATACATCCACATATACTTGTACATGGATTAAGGTATGAACTTTTTTCGGCTTTGAAACTAAATGACTCTTTTTTTTATTGATTTGAGCTCTGAGGGGAGTGTACTACTGCTATTCCTGATTTTTAGTTTTAATAAAAAGTTGTACTATCAGTAAACTAGGTGGGATGCAAGTTCTCCATCCAGTTATACTTTACTTTATTGCTACATCCAAGGTGAGATTCTGGGTGACCCAAGGTAAGATTCTTGGTTCCAATGTTCATTCCATTGCTCACATATTGCATTGCATCATCCTATACTATACTGCTTTGCTCTTGTATACTTGTATATATTTATATTCGTGTATTACTATAATCTTCACTTTAGCATTGGTCTGTTGTGATTTCTAGGTTATTTTCCAATAGATAGTTTCCTTCACTTATTTTATATTATATATTATCTTCTAAGCTCGGTTAGCCTATGATGCCTACTGATTACTTCATGTTTTGGTACTCATACTGCACTTCAACATCTTTTTCTAATTCAACGCCCAGTATGAGTCACCCTCATTGATCCCCTGCTCATTGGGGGACATTTACTACTTGGATCATGGTGCGCTCTTGGCATCCGGAGATTTACTATCTTTCATCCGCTATCTACTATCCATATATTTTATCTGCCTATCACGACCAGAGCATAGATCCCGAAACGTAACACTGGACCTAGAACCATGAAAGGCTCCAAGCTATCCCATGGCACATGCATAATATATTCATAAGCATATAATAAATTGGAATGATCATAATATATGGCGTAAGAAGAAGTAAAGTCTAAGATATTATAAAATGTTAAAACTGAGACGACAAGTCAAACAACTTATTACTACACATCAAGTCTAAAAGCCTTTAATCATAGGATGTGCTGAAGAGACTAAACCAACAACTAGCTCTACTATGTCTGAGAACAGAAATGACATAAAAAAGAGACATGAATCAAACTGATGTCCTCAGATAATAAGGAGTTACAAAAATTATGCTGAAGCTGGAGAAAGATCGAATCTAGCGGCAGGACTGAGACTAATCACCTGAACCTATATCATGTGACAATATAGCACAATAGTGCGATAAATATTTTGAATGTAATGAGTATGTAGGATAACTAAAACATGAGAGTAAGGAAAACTTACTGAAAATCATGATCGTGGAATAGTCATAAAACATGAGTTATTCATCATAACCTGAAGTATAATGACCCAAGATTTTGAACGAAATATCATAAGGCTTAACTTGTTTGAAATCATATGTAAAGCTCATAAACTGATCAACGGGTCAAATATATTTTAAAATGTTATATCATAAATCTTAAACATGAACAACTTAAAGCATGAGGAACAATGGAAGATTCTCAAAACCAACATACTCAAATGAGCCTCATGGAGCCCAATCTGTAACCCTGGTCGGTAGGGTATCCATACCTTCCCAAGGATAAGAAAAATGAAGGTGTGACACCACTCATGACCCTAGTAGAGTAAGGAAGACATTCTAAACTGGTGAGAACTCCTTAGGCTAGGGGCAAGGGAGACACTCTCAACAGGCGTGAACCCTTTATCCTAAAGTGGCGTATAGTTTTGAGACCTGGGTGCGCTGAACCCTGGCCTACTCAG